>CM067329.1:16665000-16967500 GCA_034376525.1 Nicotiana benthamiana | reverse complement strand
CAAAAATATTATACGATCAGATTTTGCTATAACATCCTCATATAATAATATTTTATTATAAAAACCAAGTTCTTTTAGGAACAGATTTTTATATTATATTTTACCTATTTATAGCAATTTTTTATCTATAATAGCAATATCTACTTTCATAATAGTACACTTGTAGACAATAAATTTGCATCGAAAAATAAAATCAAGACCGAAAAATATCGCAACAATAGTTGTATTTATTTCAAATAATATGAGTGTACAATCTATGTTTGTTGCCACAAACGATGATCTTGTTCTTGAGCTTGAGCTTGATTGCTTGAACTTGAACTTGATTTGTTTTTCGTTCTTGAGCTTGAACTTGATTTGTTTTTCGTTCTTGAGCTTGAAACTTGTAGAGAAATTTGCGGTGGTTGATCCAAGAGCTCTCTCTTGCTTCTTGTTATAACTTCTTGTGTATGTTCTGAGTTTTGAAGACCCCTATCAAAGTCTTGTTTTGCGTTACCTTTACCACAACAACAACAACAACTACCCAGTACACTCTCACCAGGTGGGGTCTGGGGAGGGTAATATGTAGACAAGCCTTACCCCTACCCGAAAGGGGCAGAGAGGCTGTTTCCAATCGACCCCCGGATCATAGGATAAAAGGAAAAACAGCAGTAAAACAAAAACAAAAACAAAAATAATAGAACATTAGTAACTCCAGCAGAAATAACGTAAATAGCGTAAATAATTATCTAAACATACGAAACATAAATACAATCGCATGCAATAATATCATACCGTAACTACCATAACTAACAGCCATAGGGGGTACATAAGCTAAAACACAAATCATCTATAAGTAACCCTGCTGACCCACACCCAACCCCGGATGAGGCGTACAAAAAACTCTAGGAGCCCCTATCCTACAATCCTGATTCTAGACCTCCAGACTTTCCTATCACGGGTCATGTCCTCGGAAACCTGCATTCTAGTCATGTCCTGCCTAATCACCTCTCCCCAATACTTCTTAGGCCTCCCTCTGCCAACAATCTCCAGCCGCTCGCAGCTCCTCACTGGGGCATCGGGACTTTTCCTCCGCACATGCCCGAACCACCTCAGCCTCGCTTCTCGCATCTTCTCATCCACCGTGCCACCCCCACCTTTTCTCGAATAACTTCATTCTTAATCTTATCTAGCCTGGTGTGACCGCACATCCACCTAAGCATCCTCATCTCCGCAACCTTCATTCTCTGAACATGAGAGTTCTTCACGGGCCAGCACTCCGCCCATACTCCTCATCTAAGCCCGCTTGCGGCGCGTAAGCACTGATGACGTTGAGGACGCAACCCCCAATAACCAGCTTAATAGACATTAACCTATCATTCACTCGCCTAACCTCGACCACGGACTCCCTTAGGTCCCTATCTACAAAGATGCCCACTTCATTCTTACCTCTCACGACCCCGGAATACCACAGCTTAAACCCATCTACATTCCTCGCCTTCGACCCTTTCCACCCAGTCTCTTGGACACACGCTATGTTAACCCTCTTCCTCTGAAGAACCTTCGCCAACTCTATGGACTTACCCGTCAGAGTGCCTATGTTCCGTGACCCAATCCTTAATCTATGGGCGTCCGCTACCTTCTTCCCACCCTTACCTCCCGCCCTACCCGCAGGACCACCCCCTGCTCCCCTACTCACTCCCGCCCCCACCCCCCGAGGACATGACCTTACGCTATCATCCCCCGCCGCGGCCACTATCCCTCCAACCGACTTTGGTGAACAGTGGCGCACACACGCACTATAACGAAATACGCAAAAAGGTACAAACTAGATAGCAACAGAATAGACCTCACTCGAAATGCTAGCTAAAATATGTAAAAAGGTGCACAAAGTAAACAAGGGAGCGGGAGGTACCAACTCACGGTGGAAAAACCTGAAAGTATGCTTTGATGCGCCCAAGTTTTCCTGATGCTTCGTGTAGTTCTATTGCGTCCTGCCGCGAGTCTGGACGGGAGTCACTGGGTACTGTGGCTTGCCGGAAATCATCGCCGGTAAAATAGTCACCTGTCCAAGAAAACAGAACACACCCACACACACCCACAAAAAAGCAGATGAGAGAATAGAAAGAAACGAGCAGGAGTTGCCGGAAAAATTTCCGGCGAAAAGCAAGAATCAAAGCACAAAATCAGAGATCTTGATTTTTGCTAAGTTCTTAACCGGAAACCGGAAACCTAGTTCAAAGCACAAAAACAAAAAACAATAAAGAACAATAAAAATCAAGATTCAACTAAACAAAAACAAAAAACCTCAATATTTCAGCAGTAAATGGATACCCCCAAATTCAGAAAAAAAACTGAATTTTGAATTCAATAGAAAAACCCCTGTTGTTATATCAATGCCATAAACGGTTCAACGAACGCACAGTAGCAGTGATCAATGTAGATTAAAATAGAGGGGTTTCACTAGTGAGTAGCAGTAAACGAGTGGTAAAACCCTAGTCTGGGGTTTCTGGTTTTGGGGATTTCTCTTTTCTCTGTAGTAAGATTGAATGTAAGAGAGAGAAGTATGAAGATACCCAGCAGTCTCCAGTCTAATACTTACCTCAGAAACAGCAAAAGCCAGAAGGGATCGGTGTGAAATAGAACAAAAATCAACAAATTTAAAGGAAGAAAAATTGGTTCGATCAAAAACAGATCTTTAGATAAAATCAACAAGAAACCACATGGGATAATTTAAAGAAAAAGAAAAAAGAAAAGGAAAAATCTTATCTGTAAATCAAAAAGGTTGCGGTAGAATTCCGAACTCAAAGCCGTAATCAAAGATCGGGAATGACAAGATAATCAAAAGTAATAGCAAAACTGTAAACCAATTGGGTTACCTTTACCATCAAACTGTTAATACTTAGGAGGTTGATAACCTGCATGCATCTTCAACATATCGACCCTTGCAATGTACGATTTTGCATATGCAAGGGAGAATTTGGTAGTAACTTCATATTTGTTCTTAATGGTTCCTTCAATGAACTCCTTTAGTTGATCGATTGGAATCATCCCTTCAGATGAGACAAGGATAGCCTTAATGGATGCTGCTTGTCTTGGAGGAGAGTCACTCTCTAGAATTTTTGTGAGCTTGCCGAGTGTATGGTTGGATTCTTCTTCCATCAAGATTCCCACCCTATTTGTTAGCTTGTCAATTCTAGCCTCTTGATTTTGCATGCATTTGGTCAAGCCAGCGATTGCTTCCGTCAAGTTTTCCAACTGCACCTTCATAAATGAAGTGTTTGTCACCATGGCCTGCATGATTGTCGTGGCCGACGGAGAGTAGCATGGATTTTCACACAGATTGATCCTTGATTGGCTCATGCTATGTGGTGCAATTGGGGAGGATCCTTCACTTGAAGCATCATCATCTTCTTTTACAGTAGGGTTTGGATCCGGAGAGCTCAAGCAGAGCAAGAGTTCTCTTGGTCTTTTTAGCAACATCGCTTCCTCCTTCAGGTGCGTTTGTGGAAGATCTTACTCTATTTGCGGATAAAGATACTAAAACAGGTGTTGACGCAGACGACACTTGGGTACTTGTTGTCCTAAAGAGCTCACTTTGCTCCTCGTAACTAGTTCGAAGCTTCCAAAGGTAACATTGAGGATGCTTTTCAGATCAGCTTAGAACCTGGAGTTAGCAGCCTTGGTGGAAGTTGAACTGGAGTTGATTTTCCTTGAAGCCATTTCAATGTTCTTGGACTTTGGTGATTGAAAAGTTGAGATGGGAGGTAGATATTGTACTACTGGGCGTGCCAGATTTTTTAGACAATAAATTTGCATCGAGAAAATAAAATCAATATCGAAAAATATCGCAATTTGTTTCAAATAATATGAGTGTACAATCTCTATGATTCTTACGATTCAAAAATGGTTCCAGATAATATTTGTAAATCAACTTTATATTGCACCATGCTATCAATTCCAGATTTGCATAGTCTCACCAAAAGATTATATCTTGGTGTAGGAATATCGAAATTATGAACCGTTTAATTTCTTGAAAACCAGACTTCAAGACATAGAACATATCCAAAATTATCAATCAAAAACTAAGAATCATCCCAAACAATATTTTAAAATTAATTTTATATTGCACCATGCTATCAATTTCAGATTTATGCAGTCTCACCAAAAATTTTATATCTTGGTGTAAAAATATCGAAGTTATGAACCGTTTGATATTTCAGAAACCAAACTTTGAAATTTAAATCATATCCAAAACACAAAATTTAATACCTTAAGGGTAATTTCATATAATATTCCAAAATCAACGTAAAATTCTGACACTCTGATGATTTCAGATTGCGCGACTTCACTAAAACTTTTCTATCTTGGTAAGGAAGCCTCAAAATCGGAAGATGTCTTACTTGCCATCAATCAAAATTTAAGAGCTATTTTCTCACAAGTATCTTGGGTTCACGTCTTACCGAATTTGAAACGTTGTGCCAAGCAATCTTTTCCTTATACTTGTGTTTTCTTTTGATGCCTCTCTTCTCTTCCCCCCTTTTTTAAGGCAGAGGCCGGACTTGGAGACCTACAAACTTGAAGGTTTGGCGAACCTGAAGACATAGAGAATCCCTGGACTTCAATACAAATACTTCACATCCTCCTAAAATTGGCCCATTGAAGATATTAATTTACCATGTAGGGTTGCTCCCTTTAAATCGAATGAGATCAAAGTTCAACAGGAGGATGTCATTTCAGCATGATCTTACATTCCTTCACACTTCTTTCGACCGATAATTAGGGAAATATGTATCTTTTAAACTTAAGCGACTGAACATAGAAGAAACTCTAAGCTGCCTACGTACCTCGGCGAAGAGGATTAAGTCATACCGTAGTTCAGATCGGGTATTTTTTTATGTCCTAACTTTTGCCTAGGCCGCCTCTTTCAAAGTTTTCAACCTAGGGGACTCCTTTTTTTGTGGGGCTGTACACAGTTTAGACTCATGTGGGCTAGGAGTGTAGCAATATATAGTTTAGGCTTGTGCGTCAAGGAGTGTTGCAACTTAAAGGATAATAATTCTTTAAAAAATTTCCATTAATAGGGTTGATTCTCATGCTATCAGCATCAACCAACTTGTAAGACCCACTTGAGTAAGCTTCTTGTATGACACATGGCCCATCCCATTTTGAAGTGAACTTCTCTACAGGTTTATGGGTCTTCCTACGGCAAGGACTTGATTTCCTACTTGAAAGGATCTCGGGCAAACTCTTTTATTGAAGGCGCGAGATAATCGAGCTTGATAACAAAGAGATTGGCATCGCGCGGGTACTTATACTCGTATATATATAAAAGCACAACAATCATCTTCTTCCTACTTAATAAGGGACAAAGCTCCTTTATAAAAGGAATCAATTAAAAATTTCATTTCCCTGCATTTCTGGTTCTCAACTTTACTAAAGAAAATACAACAATTAGGGCAACATTGTATAATGCGAACATATACAGAGGCGGATCCAGAATTTAAACCCTATGGGTTCAAGTTTTAAGATATTTAGCATTGAACTCATTATATTTTTAATGTTATAGGTTCATGTCTACTTTTTTATAATTTTAATAAATTTTTACATATCAATTTTTACTCAATATCGAAAGTTATGAATTCAATTGAACCTACCGATGGAACATTGCATCGTATAGACTGTAGTAGTGGAAATTTAAAATAATTATTGAAGTATATTAAAAATGTTCTCTATGTCCAAAAATTGATTAATAAATAAATAAAATTATAAAAACAGAAAAACAAAAACGCAAAAGAATATTTATCCCTAAAAAGTATTATCCCATTTATGACCTTTCTTCAGACGTCCTTTGCGGAGTACAAATTGGAATCCACATCCCTAATAAGGTTGTGGGTGATTATTTATTCATCTTTAACTAGAGGTTTATGTTTGAGCGTTGGGTTAGAGTCATTTTTCTCGAGTTCGTATTTAGTGGGATCCCAATACGAATACCAGACATTAGTTGAAAATCAAACAAACAAAAAAAATTAAAATCAACATCAATCAAACTCAAAAACTTTAATTATATTAGGGAAGTTGAGTTATAAAACGGCTACACCGGGGCAGAAATTCCAACTTTTCTGTTTAGATGATCCTGCATTACGATTTGATTAATAATATCTTAGCTTAGTTTCTAACTATCATCAAGGGAAAATTGCAGTTTTTCTAACTTTCTTTCACTCGTATGGTCAAAACTTTTAATAATCACGATAGTGCTTAGTCCATCCAATATTCTTGTTCAGCTTACATGACTTTTGGTTGCACTATATTAAAAAAAAATAAAAAATTGAGTCGACTCTGTTAAAAAAATAACGGAATATAGGGACGAAATAATTAGGTTTTGATAGTGTAGTAACTGTCCTTAAGGAATTTAAGCCTTCCAATTTCATTGCTGCAGGAATTATGGCAGAATTCCTCCAGGATTCTACAAAGCCTCTGAAATTTGAGTACCAACAATTAACTCGAATTTCCACTTGAACAATATTTGTGAATTGAAGATAGCAGAAAAAGAAGAAGATAAATTGTTGCTTTTCTGATGATTTTCGTTTTGGAAAGGAAAGAGGTATTTATAAACCCTTTAGTTGTCTGTTAGGATTAACAAACTCAACATTTGCCAATAGGCACCTTTTTTAAAACAAAAGTCACCTTTTCAAAATTAAAACCTTTTAATAATTAAAATATTTTAATTAATTAACAAAATTAATAGATGACTAAAAAAAATAAATTTCGGGCTAATTAATTGACCTAAGGCCCTGAAGAGATAAGAAAAAATAAAATTTCCAATAAATCCTGAAGAGATAAGAAAAATGTTTTCAAACAGTGACAATAATTCCTCGTTGCTTGGTACTCAATGTTGCAAAGCTGCTTTATAAATTGATGATAGTTGTTGGCCAATGATTTTCCCTTTTAATCCTTTCTTTCCTCCTCATCTCAAGAACTTTTGCTTTACCTCCTCCTCCTCCGCCGTTATTTTGAGCATTTAAGATTAATCAAGCCATCAAATTCTGAGTGTTGGATGGTTAAAAGAAACAAAAAAGAAATATGTGTTATAAACTAAAGCAAAAGACAAGAACAATAGAACAAGAACAATAGTAATAGAGAGAAGAGTAGAGAGAGTTCTTCTTATTGAGTTGAGAGGGGTCTCAAGGGATGATTTACAATGGTAGGGGGCACCTCTATTTATAGGGGAGAGGAAGATTTAGCTACCACTAATAGAACTCTAAAATCTCTCTAATTACATACATTAAAGACATTCACCTTAAATAGAAGTGTAAGAATCTTCTATTTCATAACACTCCCCCTTGAATGTCTATTCAATGATGTGCCTCATAAAACCTTAAAACCAAAACCCAATGGGAAAAATTAAAGTAAGGAAAAAGAGTACACATGTTTGAATATGCGCCTATTGGTTGCCTCGTTAAAAACCTTGCAAGGAAAACCCAGTGGGACAAAACCTTGTAAGGGAAAAAGAGTGCAACGCGCATTGACTCCCCCTAATGAGTACATCAATTTATATCCTTGAGCATTTGCATTCCAATCTTGTGCATCATCTTCAAAACGATCTTTAATAGAGATTTGACAAATCAACCATATTGACTTGAATAAATATTCCGCACCTTGAAATCATCATTCTTGATAGATATAAACATCTTCATATAATGTCGTGGAATAGCTCTTCAATATCTCCATAGATGCATTCTCAATGCCATCATGCTTATAGTTATGGCAAGATACATATGTACACAAGTTGTACTTAGGATGTGGTGCTTCAGGACCAAGACTTGCATATGCTTCAAGCAACTTAAATCTTTCAAGTTAAGTCATGTAAGTCACATAATAGACTTTAGCTGCATATCAAAGTTTCATGTCATGCTAAACAAATAAGATATCGAAAATTGACTATACATACCTTTGCCTTTATACTTTCAAGCATATGAACTATAGGTTCAAAACTACATGTCTTTCATATGGAATCAATTCTTCTTGAATTGTATCTCTTCCATTTAGTTACTTTCTTTGAGTCAGCAAATGCGTATAGCATGCTTTGCAATATGTTGCAATTGCATTTCCTTTTTATGAACTACAGGTTCATATCATGATATTCGGGGATATACATATACAAATGAGAATTCATCCCATGTAACCTTTTCTCAAGTGTTTATCATGTCTCCCCCTCATGTTAGTAAAGCTAACATGTTTCCTCAACTTTGGGAAATCATCTTTGTGCATTATGTCAATATACACAGCACCTTAATAATAAGATGAAATTATTTGGTTCCTGACCTTGAACCACTTGTGAGGGGAGAATATACTCTCGTATACAACTTATATCAAACTGATATATATATATAACTTAGTTCTCATAAGAAACAGTTTAGCTATTAAGTGGAAGCACTCAATAATTATCTTGCTAAACCAACTTTAATATAAACCAACTTATCAAGATGAACTGTCTTGAGTAGAGAATCTGGAAACTATGCTCGAAGTTAGATTACTGAGCGATTTACCTCGCAAGCACTGCCAGGCTGCGGGTCAATAACAATTGCGCATGTAACCATTCCATAGATGCATCATATGTGGTATACATGGCAGGTGAATGGGCCCATATTCACCTTTGATATTTCCAGAATCAAGGGGCTTCAACCCGAACTCTTTAGTTGGTCAGTTCATTACTGAGAACAAGAACTTCTAGTTCTTTGATATTCACCTATGTGAATTTGCACATCATACTTCAAATGAGATGGCTAACATAAATTATCAATATTGGTAAACTTCAAATTTACACCATGACATGTGCACTTATCAATAAACTTCGGGTTTATTATGACATGGGTTTTATACCAATAGATATCCACTTTATTGTGGCATTCTTTCTTTTGTGTAGTACAAACTGGAGAACAAAGCAGGTAGCTTTTCATATACAAATTACCCCGCTACAAGTTGTAGTAATAGGAGAATCAAAGCCTTCCTTTATTTATAGTCTCAATATAATCAATCGCTTTCGCGTGTACTTTGGAAACTGAATAAGTTTCTTTGAGACTTACTACAGCACAATAGTAAATTGTGTTTCTCCAACATAGTAATAATTGGCTCTTCGAGAGCTCTCAATTAATTTTGTACTACCACAGACTGAGGTTCGAGATCCTCACATTCTTGCATTCCGTATTTTCAAGAGTCTCAGGCTCAATAGATTCTTCGTGAATCTCGGAATTAATCAAATCATGAGCGTCCTCATGTGATTCTTTCATAGTGTCATTTAGATCGTTCTTTTTCCTCTTTCTAGGATTTCGATCTTTGGAACCTAATGGTCTGCCACGCTTCTGGCGTGCATTTGACTCATTGGATATGACACTAGATATTTGTCCAATATGGACTTCAATACGGATCGGAACATTTTCCGCGTGAATGTGGGATTTCGTTATCCTCTTCAAGTCCGTAAATGCGTCAGGCATTTGATTTGCTATTCTTTGCAAATGGATAATCTTTTGTACCTCTTTCTTTCAAATAGAGGTATGTGGATCAAGATGAGATAATGATGCATTTTTCCACAAAATTTCCCGTTTGGTTTCACCAACTTCTCCCCCTAATTTTGGGAAAAGTGTCTCATCCAATTGACAGTCTGCAAATAGTGCAGTGAACAAATCTCCTGTCAATGTTTCGAGGTAGCAAATAATGGAGGACGCGTCAAACTCAACATATATTCCTAACCTCCTTTGCAAACCCATTTTGGTGCGGGATGGCGGTGCTACAGGCACATATACTGCGCATCCAAAGCTTCTTAAATGGGATATATTGGGTTCATGACCCAAAACCAATTGCAATGGGGAATATTTGTGTCAATTCGTCAGTCAGAGACGAACTAGCATTGCTGCATGCAACATGGCGTGACCCCAAACCGAAGTGGGCAGCCGACGAACTAGTATTGTTGCATTCAAAATGGCGTGAACCCAAACCGAAATGGGCAGCCTCGTTTTCATGAAGAATTTAAGATTATTCTCATCTATTGTCTCAATATGATATCCATTTTGAATGATATCTTTAAAACTCAACAAGTTCCTTTTAGACTTGGAGGAGAACACTTTGATTGATATTATTAAAACTCAACAAGTCCTTCTTAGACTTGGAGGAGAACATTGCATTCTCTATGATTAACGTCATGCCTTTGGGCAGAGTTACAATTGCTCTTCCGGAGCCTTCAATCAATTTACTACTTCCATAGATTGTAGTAATGTTTGCCTTACACAATTACTCTTCTTTTCTTTGAGTATTGTATGTGTAGTACATGAATCAACTAGGCAAATACTTTTACAATTGGACGTTGGTCCAAGTTCGCTTTGTGAGATATCCATATTTGCTATCCCATAGTTTAACATACAAAAGAAATACACGAACATAGGAATAAACAAGTTCAATTCTTTTGTGTCACATAATATCTTCAAAATCTGCTACTAACAGTTGGCTAACAAAATCAGATATGTTATCCATAATCAATTCCTTTGCAGTTTGAAAATTTCAGCGTTTTTCATAAGACAATCGATTATTAAACCCACACAATCGATTGTTGGAACATAGACAATCGATTGTTTTACATAGACAATCGATTGTGGATGATTTTTGAAAAATTCCAGATTACACTGCCTAACGACAATCGATTGTTAGATATAGACAATCGATTGTGGGTGATTTTTGAAAAATTCCAGACCTCACTGTTTCAAGAAAATCGATTGTTAGACAAAGACAATCGATTGTTGGCTATTTTTGAAAATTTCCAGACCTCACTGTTTCAAGACAATCGATTGTTAGACAAAGACAATCGATTGTTGGCTATTTTTGAAAATTTCCGGACCTCACTGTTTCAAGATAATCGATTGTTAGTCGACGACAATCGATTGTTGATCATCTTTGAAGAATTCCAGGCCACTATTTTTAAAGACAATCGATTGTTGATCATTGACAATCGATTGTTTTGCAGTTTTATGCGAAACATGAGATAACCGACTAGTTTTTCAGGCTAGTCGATTACCTCTACTGGAAAATAAAGGTTTTATTGATATTTGAGCATATTGAAAACATTCTAATGAACTACTACAAACATCACATCATGAACTAACTAATACGAGCTAATGCTAATGACTATTAATTTATTCATTGACTAATACAAGTAGAATCAAACAGCTCCATCTTCTTTCATCACGGTTCCGTCACCGATTAGGTGGTCTATCTTTCCATCGGGTTGCTTAAAGAAGTCTGCCACATCCAGGTGGGTGAAGTCAAAGTTGTCGTCAGAGACAAAATTCGTTTCAGGGCGTTTACTCTTTCGAGATGCTTAATAAAGGTCAACCAAATTTTATGGTATACGGCAAGACTTAGACCAGTGCCCGTTTTCACCGCAACGATAATATATAGTTTATAAACTATTTGCTTTTGGATTCTTATCGTATCGTGCTTGTGGCAGAGTGACCAACTTCAGGTTGTCATCTCTCTTCTTTAAGCCTTTCCACAAGATGGGTGAATCCTTGATGTTGAGATATTCAATCTTCAAACTTTCATCAAGGTGATGGCGCAAGTAAATCAAGGCCTTCGTATAGTTTCAAACCTTCATTAAGGTGATGGCGCAAGTAAATCAAGGCCTTCGTATAGTTTTGGGTGGATGCATTATTTCTGTATTTAATGGCGTCTCCAAGACCCATAGCATCTAAGTGGATTTCAGTATCCAACACCCATGTTATATAGTTCTTGCCCGAAATTTCGAGGGCAACGAACTTTCTTTTCATATGACACAATTACATCAAGAGCATGTTCATACTTACGGGCTCTATTACAATTATCACATTCACTTCAGGGAATGGATCAAAATCATGTGCTTTACACAATCTTATGTCAAATATTACTTTCATAAAGTGAAAGATTATTTTGAGAATCCTTATTGTTCTCACAATAATGACGATTATAATTTCGTCTATTGCCACGTCCATGGTAATGCTTTTGTCTTCTTTCAGACTTACCACATACTGCTTCCACATTCACTTCAGGGAATGGAGCAAATTTAATGGGACGGGTTTTCAATTCTTTGTCCACAGTCATACATGAATTTAATCATGGCAGGACATAGAGATTATACCACTTCGTGTGATTATAATTTCTTACAAACTCCATTAGAGTTGTATTCAAACTTGATTGTCTATATTTGTATATAAAATCAAATTATAGAATTCCAAGAATTTGAAAGGGAAAAATAAAATACTTACCTTTAAGGTATACCAAATATATTTTCAATATTTTCTTCCTTTCTTTCTTTCCTTTTCTTTCTTTCAACGTTTTCCTTTCTTTGTCTTTCCAGAAAGATTTTCCTTTCTTTCTTTCTTCTTTTCTTTTCAACTTTTTCGTTCTTTTCTTTGGCTCTGTTTGCCCTCCAGCATTCGTTCCTTTTTTTTTTTTTTTTTTTTTTTTGTTTCTTTTCCTTTTTTTTTTTCGTTTTCTTTCTGCCTCCTCCTCTTTTTTTTTTTTTTTTTCTTTTTCTTTCTTCATTCTTTCTTTGAAGAAAAACCCTACACAAGTAAAAGTTAAGACAATCGAAAATTAAATTAGGAAGAGGGAAATACCTTGGATTTTCGAGAATGATACTTGAGACGGTAGAATCTCGTGCTGATAACGTGTTATAAACTAAAGCAAAAGACAAGAACAATAGAACAAGAACAATAGTAATAGAGAGAAGAGTAGAGAGAGTTCTTCTTATTGAGTTGAGAGGGGTCTCAAGGGATGATTTACAATGGTAGGGGGCACCTCTATTTATAGGGGAGAGGAAGATTTAGCTACCACTAATAGAACTCTAAAATCTCTCTAATTACATACATTAAAGACATTCACCTTAAATAGAAGTGTAAGAATCTTCTATTTCATAACAATATGGGAATATTTGATATTTTTGGCTGGTCATGATAAGAATGTTTTAATGTGAAAATGTTGTTATTTATCAAAAGTATTGTGGTAATTAAAAGGGCGTTATTGTCACTAATGCTGTGTTAGTTTTTTCTCTTTTCTTTAATTATGTTAAGGACTAAGCTAGTTTTCAAGTTTAGCAACCGCTTTTCTTAATAAGATTACTTTTATCTATTTGATTTTGAAAAGTTTAAAATGTCCAACTTGATCAAATTTTAGTTAGATGTAAAATTCGTGATTGGTGGGGAAGGGAAGACTTGTTTATAATATAGAAAGAGTTATTTTAATTCCTTACTTCTTTTTTATTCATTCACTTGAAGACTAGTTGCGATATTCTAATTGAATCTCATATCGACAAAATACAAAAGAAATTTTTGGTAAATATTAGACTCTCGTAAAATATTTTAAACCCGTGCGCACTTAAACCTAAATTAAAACGAAACTAGTGGATTGAGTTGTTACATGGATCTATTGAATTATGATAAGGAGTGGCTTAACCCTCAGGCCACTAAAGTGCTCGCTTTAGGCCGCAAAAGGTATTATTCTTATATATAATTTAAATATTTATTGTACTTATTATTATGTGATCTTTATTTTTTGTTAGTTGGTTGAGAAAACTCTAATGGAAGTGAAAGGTAATTAAGTACGCACTTAATTTCTAGTTTTTCTCATTTCATCTTGAACAAATTTTATTTACAACTCTTACTTTGTAAGATATTTTCTTTTAAGGTCACTACAAGTATGCTTCTAGCTAAGTAGATCGTAGAAAATTATAGTTGATTTATTTATCACCTTTATAAATATAAATTCTCAGTTGATTGTTACTTTGGGAGGAAATGATATCTAATGATTTCTGTTGATGGTCATAAGAAAAACAAAAACAAAATTAAATTTAATAAATTAATCTAACAATATTTTTTTTTGTTGACGTACGTTTTCAAGGTAAACAAATTTAATAATTAAACTTATCATTATTTAATTTTTAAATTATGGAAATACCATTTCAATTTTAAAAAAGATATAATTGATTAATAAATCTTGACATTAAATATGGAGAACAAAGAGAATAGTGCAGTTCAATAACACTTATAAAAAAATGATGATATAACTCATTACTTAAAATAAATAAAAATAAATACACTTTATGGTTCTATTAAATATGTCCATTCATGAGAGGATCTCAAATATTTCTAAATATTTTCTTAAAGATAATTTTATGTAAAGTCTTAAAGTATATATAAAATTATAAATTTATATGTCGGTTTGGTTCGAATTTTTTTATTCAATTCCAAACTAAATCAATTTTGATTTGGTACAATTTTCCGGTCCGGTTGGAACACTCCTAACGTCCCGTACAATCTTAACTTATAGACTATTCCATCTCATGTCAATCGTTAGTAACATTACTAATAACATATTTTCTTTATTTTATTTTATGTGGAGCTTATTTGATTGGATATAAATTTTAAGAGAAAAAATAATTTTTGAAACTTATGATCATAAATATATTATGGCATTTATGTGACAACAAATAATATCGCTAAGGATAGAATGAGAAAATTAAAGCTTAATTGAGGTATATGGTCAGAGTTTATCCTTTTTTCCTTGAAATGCAAAAATAGAAAGAAATTAAAAGAAAAAGCTACGGGCCCGTTTGTCCACAATTTTTTTCTTTTTTCCGATTTTTTCTTCAGAAGGCGTGTTTGTTCATCGAAAATTCGTAAGTTTTCAGAGATATTTTGAAAACGAGTTTTCAGAAAACCAAAAATGATTTTGATCCCTTTTTCAAGTTTTTCGGAAATTTCCTACTAAAGCTGTTTAACGGATGGGCCGGTTGGGGCCAGGTCAAATCTTTTTGACCCGTACGTGTTCCGGGCCGGGCCGGGTTGCGCATTAACGAGTTCGTAGCGGGATGGGTTAGTTCGGGTAAAAATTTACCCATAAGAGTTACGAGTTGAGGGGGCCGGGTTTTCACTTTTTTTGGAATTATGTATAGTATAACTATTAAGTTATATTAATACTTTGTAATAATTGAATGAATACAAGTAAGATGGGAAAAAATTGCACTTATTGCAAGTGCTACTTTATTTCTTAATTTCAAATTGAAAAAGTAGAAAATGAAATGTTTATATTTTTTCTAACAAATAACTAGTAAAGTAGTAATTTCAAATATTTTGCATCGCCCTAGCAAGTTCATCATAATCAATATGAACCGATTGACCTTCTTCTGGCGTGTTAAATTCGGATGGGTTTCCATGTGTTAATATATCTCCAAGTTCCTCGTCTTTTGGGCTATCAACATCTTCCTTTCCTTGATTTCTTCGTTCGATCTAATCCAATCTCTGAAACATACTAAAACTTTCAAAGCATTGCTTCCCAATGAGTGGCAGGTGTCTCCAAGTTGTTGTCTTGCTTGGCTAAATGCACTCTCCGATGCAACAGTAGAAATTGGCACATTCAGCACGTCTCGAGCAATAGCGAAAAGAACAGGAAATTGCTTTTCATTTTCATACCACCATCCCAACGGTGAAAATTCCTCTGTGTGAAGCTCCTTTTGCTTCTGCAAGTAGAATTGAAGTTCATCAATATTTCTGCTACTGGTTTGAGTGTTAGAAAATGTATAAAAAATATTAAAACTATCAAGGCCTTCTTCATCATCCACAGTAGCAGAACTGCTACATTGCATAGCGGGATTAACATTGCCAGAAGCACGAGCAGCATTATCACATTCATTTGCATAATAATTATATAGTTGTTGTAAATATTCATTTAGCTTGTTCATAGAAACATATAAATTTGGGGTTTCAGTTTCTCCAATCTCCATATAAGTATATGAAGCATTCGGTTAATAGGTGACAATCAGACATTTTAATAGAAGGATTTAAAACTGCACCATTTAAGTAAATCGGAGGAATTGGAAAGAAATATTTTTTGAGTTTTTCTTGCATTTTTTCAACAACATTCTTATATTTTTCTTTCTTCTTAAATTCAGATAGTAGAAAAGAAATTTCAGCTATATGTACTAAAGCCATAGTAACAGTGGGGTAATATGCGCCAGAAAACACAACAGTAGCAGTATAAAATTTATGTAAAAATTAAACATCATTAATGACCTCCCAAGTATCACTTATTAACATACGCCTAGGATCAGTACAATGTGCATTAGCAACTTCAATTATTGGAAATCTATATTTGTAGCAACATTTTAAAAATATATATGTATAATTCCATCTAGTAACAAAATCGTGTGGCATGAATCTAGGTTTAAGGTTGTACCGGATACACTTAGTCTTAAATTCTTTTATTCTAGATTGTTTATTATTTCCTTGAACAACACCAACTGCTCTTCTAACATGAGTAATCTCAATTGAAAATAAATCAACGCCACTTTTAACAATTAAATTATAAACATGACATGCACACCTAACATGAAAAATATCATCAAGAGGTGGTTGCAAATGCAATTTTAAAATTGAAATTGCGGCATTATTGTTTGAAACATTATCAAAAGACATACACAAAACTTTTTTGGTTTAGATTATAAAATTCAACAACTTCAACAATAGTACTACTTATAAACGTAGCAGTATGACTCTGATCTTCATCATATTTAAAAGCGATAATACGTTTTTTACAAGTATTATCATCTATCCAATGGCATGTAATTGTCAAATAATCATTTCCATTATCAGCATGGTCAATATCAGAAGTTAGACATACTTTAGAAGGAAGGTGGCTAAACAAGTAACTTATGTATGTTTGATATTGTTCATGAAGTCTAACGATATCTGCTCTATAAGTACTTCTGGGGATACCTTTAAATAAAGGATTGTAAATCCTTTGAATATACATAATAAGATACGATGAAGAAGCAAAAGAAAAAGGTAAACAACCCAAAGCAATCATTTTTGCTAATTTCTGACGATCCCTCATTTTATCATATTTTACTAGACCTCGAGTAGTAGGGTTAATAGTTGTTTGACTTCCATCCCATTATTGCCTCATTCTATAGGATAGTCAGATCTCATATGTCTACTAAGTGTCCCAGTCCCCCCTAAATTTCCTCCGGTCAAATGTTTAAAAGTTTCGTTACAAATTTTGCACTTAACTCCATTAGTACCTTCTATAATTTCAAAAAATTTTCATACCGGACTTCTTCTACGATTAGAAGTCGGAGTCACTGGTGGTCTACCCCTTGTAGCACTAGCAACTCCAACTCCAACACTACCAATATTTTCACTAGTAGGTGTAGGTGGTATCTTATCTTCTATTCCAATTTCACTATCTTCTATTCCAAAATCTTCTTGTAATTGTTTATAATCTATCTCTACATTATCATTAGGCGATGATTCAGAAACATGTGTTATTGGGTCATTACTATTACTACTGAAAGCTACATGACTACCTCTTTTTTTATTTCCACCCCTACCAATAACTTTTCTACACGCTCTTTTAGCATCACTAAACATATTGTAAAAATTAAAGTATAAGCTAAAATTAAATATGCAATTAAAATATTAATTAAGAGAAAGAGTTGGAGGGAGTACACCGAATTCGACAATAAATTGAGTACTTGATTACGCAATTCCGTTGTTACCACGAACAAACATCAAGCAAGTATATTAACTTTGAACTTCAAACTTTGAATTTCAATTTCCAAATGACAATTTTCGGTAAATTAAACTCAAGAAAAGAGAGCCAAATAAAAATTATAAAATTAGAATTTGAAATCTTGCAAGTTGAAGGGAAGAGAGAAATTGAGAATTTGAGAATTGAGATTGAGATAAGAATTTTGAGTGTAGAAATGAAGAAGAGGGAGAGGGTATTTATAGATTTTAAGAAGGGTTAATATTGCAAAATTAATAAATACAAGAAAATAAACAAAAAAATGGCCAATTTTGCAAATAATTCCGTTGGCCAACGAATCTGAATGAAATCTTCCCGTTGCCAACTTTATTGTGGGCCCCATGAAGTCAAAATTTTTTAAAAAAAATACCGTTGGAACCGGGCCGGGCCGGTTTAACCGGTATGGGCGACTGTTCATCCGGACCGGGCCGGTTACACCATCAAAAAAATTAAACGTACACAACCCCTTCCCCCTACCACGAACCCAGCCCACCCGGCCCCTTGGTAACCGGGCCGGTCCGGGTCGGTCGGGAACCGATCCAACTCAGCCCCTTAAACACCCTTATTTCCTACTCACAGAATTGTAATAATTTTTCAAGTGAAATACATGTTCCAATTTTCAAATGCAATTTTTTAACTTAACTACAAATACAACTTCTTTTTTAAGATAATAACAATTTTTATGTTCAAATGCCTATTAAATATATTGCATGTCTTAAGTAATAAGATCCAGGATGAATACTCCGTCTCATATCAAGTGTCGTAAGCCGACATTGCTAGTCAATGTGATCAAATTTTCACTGTGATGTTTGACCTAAATTTTCAAAGTTAAAACTCTAATTAATTCACTAATTAAGAAGACAAAAATTAATAAAATATGAAGATAATGTTTAGTGTTTGGAGAAACAAAATTAACCTAGAGTTTGTTTGGTCAGGCTATCAAAAATTACTTATTTTAAAAAGTACTTTTAATCAAAAATACTTTTTATTTTGTAAATAGTAGTTTATGTTTGGTCAATCCGTTTGGGTAGTGCTTTTTGCAAGATTTATTGTGTTGGCCATTTTTTTAAAAAAGTACTTTTAAGACAACTTATGAAAAATGACAATAAATTTTCATTTTGCAATTAGTATTGTTTAAAAAAAATTAAGCATTTATTATAAAAGATTCAATTAATATATAAAACGTAAAGTAACTATAAAATAAAATTTCAACTAATATAAAATATAGTTATTCCAAAGCAATAACATTGAGTGTTTTAGTATTATTTATTGTTTACATGATAATTTTGATATGTCAAAATATATCATTCAATATAAAATTAAAATCTACTTTTAGGAATAGGTGAAAGAGAATAAAATGTGATTGAAATAAAATAGAGAAGAAAAATATGGGAGAAATAAAACAGAAAAAAGGAAAAAATATTAAATTAATGAAGGATAATTTAAAAAATATAAATTTATTGTAAGATTATTTTTGTTTTGAATAAATTAATTTTTTGTTTCTGCTTCTACTTTTACTTTTAGGAAGAAGCTTGAATTTATAGCTTCTCCCCAAAAACAGAAAAATTACTTATACGGCTACTCAAAAATACTTTTATTATGACCAAATACCTTAAATTTTTGACCTTTAAGAAGCTTGATCAAACATGCTCTTATTAAGAAACGAATTTGGGATAAGCGAGGTAACTTTTTTTTCTTTTTCCTTCTATCATATACTCCTATCAGAGTAACAGTCAAGCTTTTTTCTCACAGTCTCGCACAAGGTAACTTAGCTTTACGGTAAAATTGAATTAGTAATATTTTTAACAACGGGACTAAAAGTGAACAAATTAAACTGAAATCTTTGAAGGGTCGTTTTTTTATAGTAAATTGAAATTGTGTATAGGAGATCATTTCCTCGTTTATGGTCGGGTTTTTTTGTTGCAACATCAAACCAAATTAAAGAGAAATCAGAGTCGAGTTTTTTTTTCTGGTTTGACTCGAATTATATATCGCGTTGGTGCAGTTTGTCGGTTTTCTTTGTAGACCCCTAATATCAAGTATTACATCAAGCAATCATTATACCGAAGCAATACGGCACTATCCGATATCACTGTATCAACTTATCTTGCTTTATATTTTCTTACCTTTTGATTTATGCTATTATCTATTGTTTCTTGTACTTCGATTATCCTATTATTTGTGATATCTACTGCTCATTTTTGGACTGCTTTATCATGACTTATTCGCTTCTATTACTTTTATTTTTATACTGCATTGAATTGATTGTCCGTATATAATTTTTCTTTTTTGCCATACTTTCTATTGAGCTGAAGGTCTTTTAAAAACAACCTCTTTACCTCCCAAGGTAAAGGTAAGGTGTAAGTAAATCCTACCTTCCCAGACCCCACTTTGTGGGTTTCACTGGGTGTGTTGTTATTGTTGTATATCAATTTATCAAATTCTTGAGCTAGTTTATTAGTCTACCGTCATTTTATACTTTTACATTAAAAATGTATCAAATTCTTGAGCTAGTTTTATTATTCTACCGTTATTATTTGTACATATTTAAGAATTTTTTGGGCAAAAATATAGGGTATGAAGCCATAGCTTCTATACTAAATACACCTCTGTAGACTGTACTTGTTGAGACGGTCATGGTTCCTTATTACTAGTTTCTTTTTTAGTTGCTTTAACGTGGTATTTCATAAACTTGTTTGCGTGCTTCGTAAAATTTTCAGTTTAATATTTGGTATTTGAAATTCGTTAGAAGCAACTAATCATAATTTATTTTTAATTAGGTCTATCGAAAAGGTAAAGCATTCCTTACCAATAACAGATTGTTTATTTACCACATCCGGGGGCGGAGCCAGAGTGTCGCTACCGGATTTGGCCGTACCCAGTAGCTTTGGTTCGAACCCTATATTTGTCTTAAAAAATCATTGAATATGTATATATTATTAGTTTAGAACCTAATAACTTAAAACAATTAGAATTCTGAACTCATAATCTTAAAATCCTGGCTCCGCCTCTGACCATATCCTCCGCTTCATAATTAGTTAATAAATGAGGTGCTCAATTCTTCTCTTGCCAAAAGAGGGGATAAAGAAAAGTTAAAATAGTGTCCAACTTTTCCCACTTCCAACCCTTGTGTTACCCCGTAGATTCGCCCTTGACGAAGTGATAAATGAAAATATCACTTATACTTGGTTTGGTATAAGTGGTTCCATATAAAATGACCCGTTCCGGTAAGAACTTTTGGTTATCTAAACAAATCTCGAGTATAAAAAGAATTGGTATAAGAAATCTCTCCCGTTTGGACATAAAATTTGATGAAAGATTTTCTATTTTTTTTTTTTACTTTTTTCCAAAACTAGCGTCTGTTCATAAAATTTTCAATTTTCATTTAAAGATACATTTTGAAAATTTTCAAAAATTTTTAAAATTGCAAAAACCTATTTTTCAAAATTTTTACTCACAAAACTTCAAAAACAACCCAAATTAAATTTTATATCCAAACACAACTCTAAATTTTAAATACCATTTTAACTTAGAAAAAAATTTGAAATTTTACAATTCTTATGTCCAAACACCTACTAAGATTGAGAGGGAGGAAACACAGAAAGTGTAACAAAAAGGAGGCTGATCCAAAATTTAATTGTGCCCAATCATCATAACACTGCGCATAGGGATGTACATATGTCGGTTGATTCGGATTTTTCAGTTACCAAATCACATTTGATGGTATTTAATTTTTAAATCTATAAACCAAACTAAACCAATAAAATCAAATTTTTTAATCTCGGTTTTCCATTTTTTTGTTTTTTTGTTTTATTGAAGTTTTCGAATTATTTTCTGGTAAAATCTTAATAGCAAAAAATATATATCTTGTGGTCCAAATATTTTTTTAGTCCTATTAAGATATAATCATGGGCGAAACTACATCTATATTATTATAAAAGCATGAATACGATGTCAGTTTATAAAAATAATCTTCTAATATTAAATATAATAACTCACAATAAAAGGACATAATCGAAATTTTAAACATTAACCTTAAAATCTTATTAGTTTTAAAACATAATACTACACGTTAAGAATCCTACGTGAATCAAAGGAAGAAAGACAAAACCCCGAAATTAAAAGGGCTATAAGTTAAATAATACTCTTTTTGTCCCAATTTATCTGACATTCTTTCTTTTTTGGTCGGCACTAAAAAATTATATATTTTTATATCTAGTAACCATTTAGCTTTAAATTATTTGTTTTTACTCTAAATGAGATGATTTATAGTCATACAAATAATTCTAGTTTATTTTAAATCACAAGTTTTAAAAATATCTCTTATTTTTCTTACAATACATGCCCAATCAAAGACCATCACATAAATAGAAATGGATGGAGTACTTATATTTATGATAACAGTTAATAGTTGTTTTAGAACATTTAAACATGTCATAAAGTTTATTCCTAAAATGTTATGACAACCGTTAATAGTACAGATCATTTAAACATGTCATAAAGTAGCTTATATTAATCTGCAATCTTAAAAGCTAGGCAATTAATAAAGTTTAATAACGTTATAATAAACCCAAATTAGCTTAACTCTAGAGGCAAAAATATAACTAAACTTCTTCATTTCTCCTCCTAAAATAAAATGCCTCGAATTATTACTTTCATAAACATGAAAGTAATATTCGTTTTATGCGTTTTAACCGTGATTAAACCGAGTATCGTCGGCGTCCAAGGTTTTGGGCCGGGTTTTTCAGGTGGGTTTGGTAATACAGGCCCATTTGCTTGGAGTTTTGGTGGGCCTGAGGCTGAAAAATGTGTAGCAGCTCTTAAAAATACTCCAGGTTGTATTCAAGAAATATTTGGCTCTTTATTCATTCCATTTCATTTTCATTCTATTGGGCCTCAATGTTGCAAAGCTGTTATTGACATTCAAGATAATTGTTGGCCCAAAATATTTCCGATAAGCCCACTATTCCCGTTTACGCTTAAGAATTTTTGCACAAAAACACAAGGTCAGGCTCCGGTTGCACCGCAACCACCGTCTCCGCCGCCACCATTTCCGTATTCGTTTCCACTTCCGTCGTCTCCGACCTCGTCGCCGCCTCCGCCTCAACCATTTTCGTGGTCATTTTCGTTTGGAGAGAATGCACATAATGAAAATTCCAATTAAGAAAGGCGCTAGTTGAGAAAAATTAGGCCCAAATTTGAGATTTGGGCATATTGTACCTAAGTCCTTAAAATGCTCTTTTGGGCCTTTGACCCAATTGAGGATTTTGTCAAGGAAGTGGTTTTCCCTATTTTTTATTTATTTATGAAAATAAGATCCTATTGTTGTTAAACTTTTCTTCATAGTAAGTAATCGATTTTCTTTTCTTTCCAACATATAATTTTATTATAATATAGCCAAAAGAATAAGAAAGAGTGAAAAAGTATTCCCGTTATTTCGAAATATTTGACAGTTTTTGTTTTTCGGTAATTCAAAGATAAGTGAAATTTGACTAACACGTTCCAAAATTCTCAAACGGATAGTAATAATGGGTGAAATCTAAAAAAAAATCAAATAATATACATATGATAAGATTATATTACCGTATTTATTCTGAACCTAATGACTGTAAATGCTAAATTGGTTGTGACGTGTGAATTCAAAAATCATAGTTTAGACAAACATAAAAGAGAAATAAATTGCTCCTTTTCTTTTCTTTTATATTCTATTGGAGAAATTTTTAGGATGAGTATGTGAAGAAGGACAAAAGTAGGTGCAACAAATTAGACAATAGTCAATAAGCAACCTGCTACGCATTGCAATCAAATGTCTAATAAACCAAAAAAAAAACATTTTTGGAACACCCACTTTGTCTTTCCTATTGTTTTCTCTCGTGAAGCATGCAAATTAGAGAATAAACCATAGGATGGAGACTTCCCACTTGAACGAGCTGTCCAACCAGTATTTCTTGTCAGCCACTTTTCTAGTAATCTCTTTATTTTTGGGGTGTTTTCTTAGTGGCAGATGTTAAAGTTTCTCTTTCTCGTGGCACCACCAAATCTTCTGATGAGGAGGCTAAGACTTCCACGCCTATCAAAGTACTGGAGGTTGTGTGTAGGGCATCTCCTTCGGTAGCCGCGTTGAGAGTGCCCGCGAGGTCTATTCTAACTTCCAAGATAGCGTTCATTCTAGCATTGTTTTCAGCCATTCTAGGTTGTAGAGGGTGGCTTTTCGAAGGATCTCTAGAAACAAACTACATCTTTGATTCTCGAAGTCCCCACAGACGTCGAAAAATTATTTGGCTAAAAAGTTATTCAAACACTTAACTAGCTTTGAAACAATCAAAAATGATATGAATCAATTGGAATCAAGGGTAATGTGATCTAGAGAATGTTAGACGATAGAAATCGAAGATTATAATATATAGATCGAGATGTAAGAGTAGTAAGATGTATAACAGGTTTTTTGCACAAGAGAGAAAGAGAGAGAGTTGTATATTTTCAGTAAGGAAATACACGTAAGTATATACAAAGAGAGAAGGTCCCCTTTATATACTAAGGGACCTTCCTCGAAATAATACAAAAAAAGAGAGTACAAGAGTTGGTGGCCTCGATATACGAATGTCAGAGTTTGATGTGATATTACAATGACTCACATCACTTGGTCCGTTTATTGACTGGTATCGGCCTTACTTAAGCCGACCATGATAAGTACGCCTTCTTTAGTGAGGACGTATGTGGACGTGGGGAACCAAATTTTGCCAATACAGATAGTCCCTCCGTTTATTGGGGATGCAGTCGAAAGGTGTTTCCAATGGACGGACATGCGTGCTTGATGCCTATGGAAATTTGGTCGTTCCTGTTGATACCTCTGTGAGAGACGCGTTCGTGTGCGAAAAGGTCATGCCGTTAAGATGTTACCTCCTTTTTAGAATTTCTTTTTGAGGTGATGTCATCGATCGCATGCATGATAATTACTTCTGCTCCCAAGGTGGTTCAGGTTATGACGTGACGTTTGGGTTTCCTGCGCCGATTTTTTTGATTCATGCCCTTTCGATTTCCGTGTACCTTTTCTTATAAATAGGTGGAGAGTTGGACTAGGTTCATCTTTTGATACTTTTCGGAGAGTATTTCCTCACTCTTTTCCCTATCTTTTTCTGGTGTTTGCTATTCTTTTCTTCTCTGAAATTCTCATTCTCAAGAATCAAACTTGCGACCCATAATACCTTTTTCTTACATCATTCATTATGGCTAAACATAGGCGCGATGATAATAGAATCAGGGACGCTGCTTCTACCACGGCTTCGTCATCCTCGGATGGCGAGGAGGCCAAGGAAGTTTTAGTTCCTCTATCAACGGCCAACCTGCTCCCACGCGATATGAGCAAAAGGAGCGACTTCCTGAATAAGCGTAAATTCCTCCCTTGGGAGCGTAGTGAGATGACGCTGTCCCACTTGGCCTCTCTCAGGGAGACGTATGATATTCCTGATCACATTGACATGGTTCCCGCGGGGCTAGATTACGCTAACGTGCCTAGGACCGGGTACTGTGCCTTCTAAGAATACGCCTTCCGAATTAGATACACCCTTCCAATTTACCCTTTAGCGGAGGAGTTGTGTCGCTTGTTTGGAGTGTGTCTGGCCCAGCTTACCCCGTATGCCTTGAAGGTGTACAGGGTAGTATCCGTTTACGCAAAAAAGGCCAGAAAAGAGGTGACCGTTCATCACCTTTTGCAAATGTTCAATGTGGTTTTCATGAGAGGCTCTATGCTCCGGTTGAATAGTAGGGGCAAGAAAAGCTTTGTGGTGCAGGTGGACGAGAAGGCCAACCGTAAATTTTGGACGAGGTTTTTCTACGTCCGTACCGAACATATTGTGTCCAACCCTGATGGATTTCCAGAAGTGTGGAATGACGCACGTAAGTATTGCCGTGCGTGATGTTTACTATTTTGACCTTACTTTGCTGGTTCTCAATGTAGAAAGTTTTCCTTTGGTTTCATGCAGTGGCTGCTCGCCCTCCTCGTAGTGTTGACGACATTAGGTCATGGGTGCAGACACTGATACCGTTTACAGAGGAAAGCGTTCTTGGACTGAATTCCTTAGACTCTACGGCCTAGCCGGTAACGGCTTTGCCTAATATTTGTTACGGTTTGGGAGCCCATATAATTTTCTTACCCATCTCACATGTGTTTTGGTAGGTCGGGGCGCCTCTAAGAAGACGAGGAAGAAGAAGCAGCAAAAGAAGAAGAAGACTGCAGCCGGTCCTTCTTGGACGGTATCCGATCCTGAGACAGATATGGTCTTTGTTGGCACGTCCAGGGGCAGTGCTTCACCCCCTTTAAGATAGGAAGGTACATTAGAAGCGTCCCCACAGATAGCATCTGAGGCCGTGATGGGGGTTGTACCTGAGACGGCGTCCATGGAGGTGCCGGTGACTGTCCCTGAGATTGCCCCCGTAAGGACGCCTTCTTTCGTGCTGACCCCCTCCGAGCCCGCTCCGCACCCTGCGGAGGGGGAATGTGAAGAGGAGGAGACGTTGGAGAGGAGGCAGCGTTGGATCCTCACTGGAAAAGTCGTGGCCACCCAGTCGGGAAAGGCTAGGCCATCTTGCCATGTATCAAGGCCGACCTTTATGGCAGAGACTATTTGCTCAAGAAGAGCTGATCTTAGGAGGGAGGCCGCGACGAGGAGAAGCGAAGACATGGATGTGGCGGGCTCGGGGGCAGCCACGGAGGGCGCAAACACAGGAAGCAGGTCCTTGGACTGGGTGGAGATGATGGCCGGCCAATCTTCTCGTCGTATAGTGATCACAAGTCACTATAATTTGCTGGAGAACTGCGAGGAGGCGGCCTCCAGCATGACGCTTTTGTGCGCCAGTGCCGAGCGTGCGACCCTGGTGGAGCTTAGTGATAAAGCCTTGGCCCAAAGGGTTGCAGGCGCGGCCCTAGAGGTATGCCTCTGCCTTGATTGATGACCTTTCTTTATGTAGGGTTATGATTTTCCCGTGCTTACTTGGTCTCTTTTCCAGGCTCTTGTCTTGGAGGTGGAGAGGGATCGGCGCAGGAAAGAGAAGATGGCCAAATACAACCGGCTAGCGCAGAAGTACAATAAGGCGCGCGAGGCGCATCGAACCGTGACCGACATGTACAAGCAGGACCCCAACTTTATAGTGGTTCGTGACGGCCTAGTAGAGTCCGAGGCGCAATTGAAGAAAAGAGTGGCCGAGCTGGAAAAGGTGGATGAACAGCTCATGGCCACTGTTTCTCGGGCCGCGGAGATGGAGGTCTTTATCCAGGACAAGGACGAGGATGAACTCAAAGCCACAAAGGCCGAGGTCGAAGAGCTTAAGCTAGATCTCGCACAAGCCGGTACGTCTTGTGAGGTGCACGAGATGTGGGTGTATACGGAGGCCAGGCTGGTCGTGCTTGAGGAATTCCTGGCGGTAGGTCGAGCATCTGAAGCTGAGGTTGAGAACCAGTGCCAACTAGTTAGAGTCGTTTGTGAGGCGACGGGCTACGGTCCTGAATCACCGGCCCGGGAGGGGGAAAATCAGCAGATATCAATCGCTTGGAGTCCAGCTCTTGGATTTCCAGGGCGTACCCTACCGAAAATGAGGACGGGCCACCTGAGGGCCAGGCCGGGCTAGATAAGTAGTGGTTTCTTAGGGTCTTTGTAAATATACTTGTTCATATTGATTTTGTATCAAGGGTGTTTGTTCCCATTTGTGAAAACATATATTTTTTGTTGTAAGTAGTATTTTCTACCTTTTGGCATGTCGTGGTACTTTTCTTTACCGTAGCTGCTTGGAATTTGTCGGCCATAGCTGTGTACATTTAGCCTGATGGATTTAGACATATAAACTAGGCGGGGCGTAGCCTTGTGAATACGATGGCTCTAGCAATGTACATATAAAGGTCATAGCCTGATGGCCTTAGCCATATAAAACAATGACCATAGCCATGTAAAATAAAGGCAGTAGCCTGATGGCCTTAGCCATATAAAATGATGGACATATCTTGTAAAATAAAGGCCGTAGCCTGATGGCCTTGGCCATATAAAACGATGGCCATAGCCATGTAAAATAAGGGTCGTATCCTGATGGCCTTAGCCATATGAAATGATGGCCATAGCCATGTGAAATAAAGGTTGTAGCCGGATGGTCTTAGCCATATAAAATGATGGCCATAGCCTGTAAAATAAAGGTCGTCTCCTGATGGCCTTAGCCATATAAAACGATGGCCATATCCATGTAGCTGTGTACAGTTATCCATATGGCTTTAGCCATATAAAATAGGCAGCCGTAGCCTATTTGAATACGATGGCTCTAGCCATGTACAGATAAAGGTTGTAGCCCAATGAAAAATGATAGCCATATCCATGTAAAATAAAGGTCGTAGCCTGATGGCCTTAGCCATATAAAATGATGGCCATAGCTATGTGAAATAAAGGTCGTAGCCTGATGGCCTTAGACATATAAAACGATGTCCATAGCCATTTAAAATAAAGGTCGTAGCCTGATGGCCTTAGCCATATAAAATGATGGCCATAGCCATGTAAAATAAAGGTCGTAGCCTGATGGCCTTAGCTATATGAAACGATGGCCATAGCTATGTGAAATAAAGGTCGTAGCCTGATGGCCTTAACCATATAAAATGATGGCCATATCCATGTAAAATAAAGGACGTAGCCTGATGGCCTTAGCCATTTCATTCATTTGGAGATTGCCGTAGAATTTTCATTCATTTGGAGATGGCCGTAGCCTTTTCATTTATTTGGTGATGGTCGTAGCCTTTTCATTCATTTGGAGATGGCCATAGCCTTTCCATTCATTTGGAGGTACCTGTAGCCTTTCTATACATTTGGAGGTGGTCGTAGCCTGTCTATACACTTGGAGGTGGCCGTAGCCTTTCTATACACTTGGAGATAACACTAATCTAGTCACTGTATCATGTCGGGCTTGGAGTGTTTAAGGAGAGGTGTACCTGATGCACTCGTGTTACAAACATCTCCAGGTGACCCCTTCGCGCCTCGTTAAAAACCTTCCCGAGAAAACCCAATTGGGACAAAACTCGGGTAAGGGAAAAAGAGTACGACTCAGGTGTCACCTTTTTAGAAGTGGAAACGTTTGAGGTGAGCGACGTTCGAGTTGTTTTGGAGTGTCTTTCCTTCCATTATCTCTAGCTGGAATGCTCATTTCCCTGCCGCCGCTGTGATTTTGTAGGGTCCATCCCAGTTTGTGCCCAATTTTCCCTCATTTCGGTCTTTTGAGGCCAGAGTCTTGTCTTTGAGGACGTAATTCCCTACTTTGAGCGGCCTTATTTTTTCCCTTTTGTTGTAGTATCTTTCGACTTGTTGTTTTTGGGCTACCATTCTAACGTGGGCCATTTCTCTTCTTTCTTCGGCTTCATCAAGATCTTGGAGCCTGCCGATGTCGTTTCCGATCCGCTGGTATGTGAGTACCTTAAGCTGGGTTAGCCCACTTCGACAGGTATGACCGCATCGGTTCCATAAACCAGTGAGTATGGGGTTTCTCCGGTGCTAGATTTGGGCATGGTTCTGTGTGTTGGCATCTTCGAGCTTCTTTTTGAGTATGTTTATGATTTTTTTGTTTGAGGACTCCATTTGACCGTTGGCGGCAGGGTGGTATGGCGTGGATAGTATTCTTTTGATGCGCCATTTTTCGAAGAACTTGGTCATTTTCTGACTGATGAACTGGCGCCCATTATTGCAGCTGATTTATTTGGGGATGCCAAAAGGACATATGATGTTCTTCCAAATAAAGGTGATGACTTCCTGCTCATGTATTTGTGCGTACGCACCTGCTTCCACCCACTTAGAGAAATAGCCAGTTAAAACAAGTAAAAATCGTACCTTTCCTCGTCATGGTGTAGCGGGCCTACTATGTCCATCCCCCACTTGATGAACGCCCAGGGGGATGTGACGGAATGGAGGGGTTCTCCTGGTTGGCGTATCATTGGGGCAAATTTGTGGCACTGCTCGCATCGTCGGATGTAATCTGTTGCCTCTTTCTTCATGGTGGGCCAATAGTAGCCGGCGCGTATGATGCACCTAATGAGGGCGCGGTTGCCAGTGTGGGCGCCGCAATGGACTTTGTGTACTTCTTCGAGTACATGTCTTGCTTGTTGCGGTCCTAAGCACTTGGCTAGGGGGCCGCCTAACGTCCTTTAATAAAGGTCGCCGTTGACCATGCAGTATCGGGCGGCCTGTACGCGGAGCTTTTTTGCTTCTTTTTTATCAAGGGGGAGTGTCCCATCCTGCAAGAGATACGAACTAGTTGCGCCAGTCCCAAGTTAGGTTTAAGGAAAGTACCTCGGTGTGATCGATAGCTGAGTGGAGGAGCATGACCACACTCTCTTTGTTGACGCTTTTGGTGGCGGCACCCAACTTCGCCAAGCTGTCCGCTTCGGTATCCATGCTTTGGGAATTTGTTTGAAACGGCATTTGTCGAATGTAGTCATCAGCCTACGGATTTCTGAATGGTATTTTTGTAGCCTCTGTTCCTTGATTTGATAAGTCCCAGTGATCTGGTTTACCACAAGCTGGGAATCGGAGTGGAGGAGAATTCGGGGAGCTCCATACTTGGTGGCCAGCTTCATGGCTACAAATACGGACTCGTACTCAGCCTCGTTGTTAGTCATTTTTGGGAATCGTATGGACCGGTGAATCGTTTTGCCCGTGGGGACTTCGAGAACGAGTCCCAGTCCGATCCCGATGCATTGACGATGCCATCCGTATAAAGGACCCATAGGTCGTTTTTGGAGGATACGCATTGTGCCTCAAGTTCCGCCTTTGGCAGGACTTCGGCGCTGAAGTCGGCGATAAAGTCAGCTAAGACTTGTCACTTGATGGCGGTTCTTGGGAGGTATGTAATATCATGCTCGCTGAGCTCGACGGCCCATTTGGCGAGTCGCCCTGAGAGTTTGGGTTTGTGCAGGACGCTCCTTAGAGGGAAGGTCGTTAGCACCCGCATGGGATGGCACTGGAAATACGGTCGTAGCTTTCGTGAAGCTACTACAAGTGCCAAGGCTAATCTCTCGAGGTGGGGATAACGGGTTTCGGCGTCCACTAAAGTTTTGCTGATATAATAAATAAGAGATTCTGTACCTTTGTTTTCATGCACTAGAACAGCGCTGACTACGACCTCTAACGCGGACAAATATACCGGCAATGGTTCTCTGGGGTTGGCCTTAACCGGTAGGGGTGGTTATGATAAGTATGCTTTTAAGTTCGTAGGGCTTCTACGCATTCTCTATACCATTACAGTCCCTGGTCTTTTTTCAGTACACCAAAGAACTTGTGGCATATGTCGGAGGAGCGTAAGATGAACCGGGAGAGGGCGGCTATTCGGCCCGTTAATTTCTGCACCTACTTCTTACTGATTAGTATTTCGGGGATGGCATCTATGGCTTTGATCTGGTCAGGGTTGACTTTGATGCCCCTTGTGATACTAGAAATCCCAGAAACTTTCCCGACGCTACTCCAAAAGCGCACTTATCGAGGTTCAGTTTCATGCCGTACTTCTTTAGTATTTCGAAGGCCTCTTTCAGTTTGGTGAGGTGATCCTCCTTTTTCTATGATTTGACCAACATGTCGGTTATGTAGACCTCCATTGTTTTGTCGAGTTGTTGTTTGAACATTATCGTTACTAGCCTCTGGTAAGTGGCCCCTGCGTTCTTTAGCCTGAAAGGCATACTTTATAGCAATACGTCCCCTGATGGGTGATAAGTTGTCTTCTCCTGATCTTCTTCAGCCATCATGATTTTATTATAGTCGGAATACGCATCAACGAAGATTAGCAACTCATGGCATGCTGTTGTGTCTATCAACTGGTTGATGTGGGGAAGCGGGAAAGAGTCTTTCGGGCATGCTTTATTTAGATCAGTGAAATCTACGCACATCTGCCACTTCCCGTTCTTCTTTTTGACCATTACGACGTTGGCGACCCATTCCGGGTACTTGAATTCCCTGATGGAGCCATTGGCTAGCAATTTGTCCATTTCTTCGCTCACTGCTTCGTTAATGGCGGCGTTGAATTTTCTTGTCATTTGCCGCACGGGTGGGTGCAATGGGTCGACGTTGAGTTTGTGAGAGTGGAATTCCTGGCATATTTGCATGAGAAAAGCGAACAGATCCGCATGGTTAGATAAAAATTCACGGTACTGACCTGGATTTGATAGGTTGTGGACTATGTATGCTTTCTTTGCGGGGTCGCTTCTGTTTATCTGAACGGGGTCGAGGTCTTCGACCGTGGCATTGCTAGCCCCGACCTCCTCAGGATCTTCGATGGCGTTCTCTGTCGGACGAACCTTAGTGCTCGACAGGGTTGATTGCTATGCTTCTGCACTTGCTCCTTGGAGCTGTTTGGTATGTGTGTAATCCTGGGCTATCTTATAGTATTCTTGGGCGGTGCGGGGCTCTCCCCGTATGCAGTGCACTCCCCATGGGGTTGGGAATTTGATCACTTGGTAGAAGCTGGAAGGGACGGCTCTCATGGCGTGTATCCACAGGCGTCCGATAATGGCATTGTATGATGTTTCTTGGTTCATCACGTGGAAGGTGGTTTCCATCGTGACTCCACCTAAAAGGATGGGCAGTGTCACCTCGCCTGAGGTTCTTTCCACTACATTATTAAAACATGTTAGTGTTATGCAGCGCGGGATTATTTTATCCTCGAGTACCATGAGTGCAAGGACTCTTGGATGAATGATACATGTGCCGCTTCCATCGTCGACCATGATCCTTTTAACATCAGTATCCAGTATGCGTAAAGTAATAACTAAGGCATCATAATGAGGAAAACACATACCATCGGTATCAGACTTATCAAAGGTGATACTATCTTCAAAGTAATCATACCGTTCATGGGCGATAGTTCGGTTCAGCTTGTGGGTGGTGGTGAACATGACGTGATTGATTGCGAAATCATTGTCGTCCTCAATGATCATACTGATGGTGCGTGTTGGTGAGGGCGGCCTTGGTGGACCATGGTGTGGTTCCCGCCCTCGTGCCAAGTTTAGCTTTCCTTTGTCGCTAAGCAGCTCCTTCAAGAACCCTTGGTTCAACATTCGGACTACCTCCTGTCGGAGACCTATGCATTCCTCCGTTCTGTGCCCTCGTTCTTGGTGGAACTCGCACAGGGCATTTGACTTTCTGATGGCGGGGTCGGACTTCATCTTTGCTGGCTATTGTACTTTGTTGCCCAGCTTCTCTAGTGCGTACACTACCTCTGAAGGAGACACACAAAAGTTATGTGCAGATAATGGAGGGGGTGTACCTCTGTCGTTCCTTAGCGGAGAAACATGTCATTGAAAGGCGTCTGCATGCCTTGGTGGTGGTGGCTATGAGGACTTGATGTATGGTTAATGTCTTTCCCTATTGAGGCGTGGGATTTGTTCCCGCCTTACCTTGTTGCGCCGGTCCTTTCGGATTTCTGGGTGTACCGTTGCCAACCTTCGGGTTGGGTCGTCTCTGCTGAGCCCGTTCTGAAAGGCTGCAACTGCCATTCGATATACTCTAAAGACGCCCTCGGTACAATATTGACAATCTCACAAAGATGAAATTTCAGTGAATTGTCATTTACTGATCTCATCTTTTACGGAATCGATCTTCTTTGACTGTACAAGAATATGTGGAGCTCAGCATGTCTGGAAGCACAGGAAAACGTTCGTTTGCTGATATTATTACCAGTATTCGATACTGGGTCATTCATAACATTACTATACCTTCCCTATTCATTGCAGGTTGGTTATTTGTCAGCACCGGTTTAGCTTACGATCCTTCGGATACGTTCGGTAGGCTCATTCTGACCCTATTGAATTTGTCCAGGAACTCCCTGAGTCCTTCTCCCGGGGTTTGACGCGTGCTTCCGCCTTCCTTGCCCCCGCATGGGCGATTGCGAATTTATCAGCCACCTCCTCAAAGGTTGAGATGCTCTTGGCCGGTAGTTGTGAGTACTACGTTAGGGCTCCTCCCGTCAGCGTCTCACCGAACTTTTTCATAAGTTCGGATGGTACATGTTCTTTCGATAAGTCGGTGCCTTTGACGGCTATAACATAGTGTATCAGGTGGTCCTCGGGGTCGGTGTTCCCGTCATATACTTTCAAGTAGGAGGCATCTTGAAGGTTTTTGGGATGGGGTACGACGCGTCTCTTTCCATGTAGGGTTGTTTGACAAACCTCCCCATGTCTCGCTTCGGCAGCAACTTAGGCAAGCTTGGGATCTTATCTACCCTTTCTTGATGTTCCTTCAACTGGTCGCGGAGCGATCTGTTCTCATTCTCCATCTCTTCCATCTTTTTTAGGATGGTTGCGAGTGTTCCGTCGTTAGCTTGGACATAGACGGGAACGTTGTTTGTTCTTGTGACCTCGAGCTCATCCTCGGTTGCGACATGATCTGTTGTTGGGGTGCATCTATCATTTTGAGGTGGTTTCTTGGCTATACTGCTCAGAGTGCTTGTCAGCCACTATTCTAGTAATCTCTTTATTTCTGGGGGTGCTTCCTTAGTGGCAGATGTTGAAGCTTCTCTTTCTCGTGGCACCACCAGGTCTTCTGATGAGGAGGGTAAGGCTTCCACGCCTATCAAAGTACTGGGGGTTGTGTGTAGGGCATCTCCTTCGGTAGCCGCGTTGAGAGTTCCCCTGTGGTCTGTTCTAACCTCCAATATAGCATTCATTCTAGCATTGTTTTCAGCCATTCTAGGTTATAGAGGGTGGCTTTTCGAAGGATCTCTAGAAACAAAATACATCTTTGATTCTCGAAGTCCACATAGACGGCGCCAAATTGTTTGGCTAAAAAGTTATTCGAACACTTAACTAGCTTTAAAACAATCAAAAATGATATGGGTCAATCGGAATCAAGGGTAATGTGAACTAGAGAATGTTAGACGATAGAAATCGAAGATTATAATATATAGATCGAGATGTAAGAGCAATAAGATGTATAACACATTTTTTGCAAGAGAGAGAGAGAGAGAGAGAGTTGTATATTTTCAGCAAGGAACTACACGTAAGTCTTTACAAAGGGAGAATGTCCCTTTATATACTAAGGGACCTTCCTCGAAATAATACAAAAAAAAAGAGTACAAAAATTGATGGCCTCGATATACGAATGTCAGAGCTTGAAGTGACATTACAGTGAGTCACATCACTTGGTCCGTTTATTGACTGGGACCGGCCTTATTTAAGTCGACCATGATAAGGCCGTCTTCTTTAGTGAGGCCGTATGTGGATACTATGTGAACGTGGATAATATATATATATATATATATATATATATATATATATATATATATATATAGGATCGTATGAACCCTTCTCTCCATATATAGGTCCTCTGCTTACAGAGATTAACTTTTATAAATCAACCGTGTAAAAAATTTACCCTATCAAATCAGTTTTGCTTATTATAGTAGGTAAATTGCTTATTCCAAGGTTATAAATTTACTTTTTAAGAAATATTACATGTAAATATCTTTTAGATGATCTAATATTTTAATTTTTTTATGCATTGTATATTAGGTAAATACTATTTGATGAAGTAAGCCTTATCACACCTTTCTGTTCAGTGAACTTTTCCATTTATAACAGACAAATTAAAATACATGCATGCACGCAAATAGGGAGCTGTAATGAACAAATTAAATAAGAATTAAGCTAATACTAAGTCCGATTTTGACCAAAGAAATTAAGTCATGAATGGATAACGACGTAAATTTCTCAAAGTTTTGTTTATTAGGCCTTATTTGCGATCAGTTTGTTTCAGCATATTATGAGCGAAAGGAATAACTAATATTAAAGAATTTACCTAGTATTTTCATTAATTTATTCTTATATATATATATATATATATATATATATATATATATATATATATATATTCTAAAAGACATAAACATATGTCGACTATTTTGCATTAAGAAAATTAATGGCCATATAAACAGCAGTACAATGACTACTTTAATTTCCTCCCTTGCTGTTTTGGAGAAATCTTATCATTGTTTTCACCAATTATCACTACAACTTATGTAATGTGAAGACGTAAAGGTTAATTTAACTAACGGTCATTTAATTATTTTTTATCACTTAAAAGCAATTAAAGTTTATCATTGTTACTTAAATGCTACTTTGGCTCAAACCCTACCATAAATATGACATGACATAAATTTAATGAGAAAAATCCAAAAAGAAATACCACATAAGCTTAAATTGGTCATATGCACTATTCGTTTCTCCCTTAATGTGATTTGACTCATAATCCAAATGGATTTCAATAGGGAAAAAGATCTACACCCCTGATAAAATTAGGTCTTGTGATTTTCTGGGAGGTTTTGATCGTACAGATACAATCTTTCTTTTTGTCTAAACAATTTTAACAGGTTGTCTGTAATGGCATGTCTATTGACAATTTTCGTTATGCATCTTAATTAAATGTGTTGCTTACTAAACAGGTTGTTCGTATGTCGGTGTTGCTTAATAAGCAACATTTTGAAATTAATAGTATGGTAGTTTGTGAAAATAGATTTTTATTAGTCTTAATATTCTTGTATGCTTATGGCACATCAATATGTTATGTTAGATAGATATAATATTATTTTAACTTCACTAAAAAATTATAAATATGTTATGTGAGTTAGATACAGTAGTATTTTATCTTCAATAGAGTTTTAAAACGACGCAGATGGGTTATACAAACAAGAGAAGAATTTTTTAGTATAAAATAATTATAAATGGCATTATGAAACAGAAAAGACAAAAATTTAGTAATACAGGATAATTATTTTAAACTAATGTAAAATTTTAATTTTTTTATCAAAAATATTTGAGTTATGAGTCAAGTCACATTAAGGTAAAAATGAATCTAAAGTGATCATGGTCCATTTAAGCTTATGTGGCATTTAGTTTTGGATTTTTCTCATTAAATTTTATGCCATGTCATATTTATGGTAGAAGTTTGAGCCAAAATAACTTTTTAGTGAAAATGATAAAGTTTAATTACTTTTAAGTAATAAAAAATAGTTAAGTGGATTTAGTAAAATTAAAATATAGTTCAATAACCGCCAATAAAATTAAAATTTCAACAATTCTATATAGGGTTGTATTTATTCCATTTCGAAAGAATATAAGGGGATCATAGAACTTTCACAAAGTATAGGTGGATAGCTGAAATTTCAAGACAAGTTTAAGGGTGTTATTCCACCTTTTCCCTAGTTTTAAATTACGAGGAAAGAAGTGTTGGGATTTTGCTTAAAAATGAGAAGGGTCATTGTCCCACATTAGAAAAATGTTGAAGAGTAGCTTGAAGGCTTGCCTATATAAGGGGGCTTAAGTTATGTTTTTAAATGTACAAAACCAAATGTATTTCTAACACTTTTTGTTAGGAGAAAGTACTAAGGTTTATGTGATTGCAAGAATTTTTTACATAGTGGTCGGTTGTTGTCTTTTGACAACGGTTGTGATTTTTCCCGGTTTTGGGTTTCCACGTTAAATTCTTGTGTTGTTTTATTTCTCATTTTTTCTCTTTACAAAAGGGGCGGAGATCTCGGGGTTTACGGGAAAGGGTCATTTCTTTTTTCCTAACAAGTGGTATCAGAGCCCAGGTTCGTGCGGGCGGGAGCGGCGGACCGCGTTGTGCGGAGTTCTCGGTGTGCCCGGTGTGACAACATGACCAGAGATCTGCAGGTGGTTGTGTCGAAAGTCTTCCTGACAAGTGGTGGTCGGGCGGCGTGTCCCGTTTGGTGTTAACGGCGGTACAAAAATGATTTGGCAGATCGAAATGGTGTGACCTAGCGGATCGCTGAAGGGGAGGTCACGAGTTGTGTGGTCGTTTGTTTGAGGGGAGATTTGTTGGGATGCAAAACAAAAGCTCCCTCACCGGAAAAAAGAGAAAAAGAGACCAACAAGTGGTATTAGAGCGAGGTCGCCTAACTTGAGGGGGGAATCTTAGTATGCTCTGTAGCCGCAGCTTTGACTGATCTTCTACATCAGAAAAGATTTTCTGGTTCAAGAAGCTTGTAGGAGGGGAAGTTGGTACAATTGGAGTATCGAGGCTTGTGGTGAATTTTGGCGGTTAGAATCAAGTGTGGAGGTACATGTCTAGGTAAGTTCTGGCTAGGAAAGACTTGGTAATTATGTGGTCACGCCAGACCTACCTCTCTTTCCTGGGAACTTACCTGGTGTGCTGTTCACGAGCTACAGACGAAGTTCTAAGCAAGTATTTTTCATCCCCGGATATTGGTCAGCGATACGGTTACAATGGGAAGCATCAAGTTTGATATTGAGAAATTTGATGGAAGAATCAATTTTGGCTTGTGGCAAGTTCAAGTCAGGGATATATTGATACAATCAGGTCTACACAAGGCCCTGAAGGGAAAACCAGAAGCAGGTGGAGCAGGTTCGGCTACAGGCTCCAAGTCAAGTGATGCTGTTAATATGGTCTTTGATAGGGACCCATATGACCTTATATGACCCAAAGACATGTACATCCTTATGGCATGCCGGTATTCGCCATGGTGAAGGATGTGAGATTAATAGCGGAATTACACACGGGCATTGGTTTGGCAGGAATGCAAGGTGTGTGATGAAACAGTTATGTCGATAGCTGATGGACTTCCAAGGAGAGCCAATAGTGGAGGTTGCACCATAATAATCAGCAAGGTGTTTTTCGACATGAGCAGAAGTGGAAATTCTTAGAATGGTTTATTCTAAGTGGCGATACTCTTTATGGTGGAGTATGACAGGTGTTCAGCAATGTGGAGTATGGCGGATAGCTGCTGCTATGATCATTTTTAACCAATGTGGAGTTTGTTGGGATTTTGCTTAAAAATGAGAAGGGCCAATGTCTCACATTGGAAAAATGTTGAAGAGTAGCTTGGAGGCTTGCATATATAAGGGGGCTTAAGTTATGTTTTTAAATGTACCAAACCAAATGTATTTCTAACACTTTTTGTTAGGAGAAAGTACTAAGGTTTATGTGATTGTAAGAATTTTTCACATAATGGTCGGTTGTTGTCTTTTGACAACGGTTGTGGTTTTTCCCGATTTTGGGTTTCCACGTTAAATTCTTGTGTTATTTTATTTCTCATTTTTTCTCTTTACAAAAAGGGCGGAGATCTCGGGATTTACGAAAAAGGGTCATTTCTTTTTTCCTAACAAAAAGCAATTCGATCATCTTTCCTTGGAATATAAATTTATTTAGGATTGGTGAAAAAATATTTAACTAAACTGTGGATGACAAAGGAAAATGGATTGGCGAGCATTATACGACGAATTACGTTTTACGTCAACATTGAAAGAATCTTATCTTATTTTTTATTATAATAGATAAAAGTTTTAGGTTTCGCTTTCTTCTTTTAATTTATTAATGATGGTAAAATAAATAAAATAAACCCTAAAATATGAGCATGATTGTTTAGATAACACGTTTTTTCGATAATAGCCGAATTCCGATCTCAAGACGAATTTATTATTGGAGAATTAGTTAAGCAAACAAATTATAAAAAGAAAAAGAGCTATCTTTCATCCAAGAATATTATATTCTTTTATCTGTTGCCTTGAAAAGCTTTTTTTTTCTCCTCAACTTGCACCTTAAAAGTTAAAAAAGTACGATATTTTCTTCTTTTTCGTTTCCTAAAAGAGATATGGGTGTATATGGTTTATTAGAGTATCATATTTGGATTTTCGGGAACCCGGTAACTTTTACTTAGTTCTTCTATTTTTGTTAAAAAAATTATTAAATATTTATTTATGAACCGAATTATTATTGTATATTAACTTCAGATTGCGATAGGAACAAGGGCGAATCTACCATGTAAAATATGGTTCACGTGAACATGTGATCCTCAAGCTAAAGTATAGATAAAATGTACATAATTTGACAAAAATAGATATATATACTTGATGAACTCATGGTGAAGAGAGACAAAGTGGTTGCATTGGTTTTAGTCTCTTATTTTTAACCTTTTGGTTTAATTTTTTTAAAAAAAGTAATGGTGAACTTATCTTCCGAAAATTCTGAATTCGCCTCCGAATAAAATTCATAAACTTAAAATCCTGAATCGACTCTGTTATTAAACATACGTACCTGTGAGAGATGCTCTTCAACATCACATATTACCTGTAAAGGAAGTGCAATACGCCTACTTGCACACTTGCATGATGATAATACTATTACTTTAACTTCCGACGCTTAAAGATCGATTATGTTGTTTGGTTTCGTGTCGTTTTGATGATGATGATAGTGATGTACACCTTCTTTATGTTGGGGTGTCGAATGAGCGAGTTGGATCAATTTTGGAGGGGTCAAAATAGATTGAATTAATTTGACCCGTTCAAAAGTTACTCGTGCTAAAATGGATTGGGTCAAGATGGGTTAAAATTCGGGTCATAATCCAACCCGCCCAACTCTTATTAAACTTTAATTAATAGGTGTAATTTTCTTAAAAATTATATAATTAGTAAATAAGGTATTTTTTTCTTTTGTTATGGTCATATTTATAATATTAAACAAAAATAAAATAATTTTTAAGATATTTTGATAAACTTACTCATGGATCAATTAGGGCAAAAAATTAGCCCAACTTTAAATGGGTTGAGATAGGTTAGGTCAAAATGGGCTACGTTTAATAAATAACCAACCCAACCTTGGGTGGGTCATTTGGGCTTGGACCAAATTTGATAGCCCTACTAAGAGGTCATTTTGGAGCCATAGCGGGTGATTCGGGTTCTTTCCCTCTCGGCAATGATTCATCCACCATCTCACTAGCCGATCTTACCCCCGATCATTTTAAGGTCATATCTAGTATTCAGAGTTTGTCTGGACTTGGTATTGTTCTTGTGGTCACCAAGACTGCACTTAACCCTAAAATTAATTGCAGACAATAATAAAGGGCAGGCTGATGCAAAAAGCATCTAATATTCATGCGGGATCCGGGGAAGGGCTGCACTCCAAACTAAAGGGGTGTGATATATGCAGGATATCCTGATTTCATGGATCGAACCCGTAACCTATAGGATCACATGAATATAACAATGATCCTCAATTCAGAGGCGGAGACAGGATTTCAAGTTTATGGGTTCAGGAATCTAATTGTTTTAAGTTACTGAGTTCTAAACTAATAATTTATACATATTCAATAAACATTTTAAGATAAATACAAAATTCAAACCAAGCTACTGAATTCGATCAAACCCGATAACGACACTCTAGCTCCGCCCCTGATCCTCATCGCCTCACTAGCCGAAAATTGCCCTCCTGTTATTTTAAGGTCATACTACCTAGTATTTGGTGTTTGCTTCGAATGTAATACTATTCTCGCGGCCCACACCTAATTAAATCGTGTTTTACCCTTAGAATTAATTGCAGATAATGAAATATCAATAAAATACATTGAGTAAAGAAGCTCAAGAATCAAGATAATACTTTCCCCTAATCCGTTAAACTTGGTTACCCCATTTCATTATTAAATCTGTTATGAAATAATATAAAAGACAATAGCAATAGAGCAAGAACAAGAGCAAATAGAGAGAAGAGTAGAGAGAGTTCTTCTTATTGAATTGAGTTGAGAGTCTCAAGGGATGATTTACAATGGTAGGGGGCACCTCTATTTATAGGGGAGAGGAAGATTTAGCTACCACTAATAGAACTCTAAAATCTCTCTAATTAGATACATTAAAGACATTCACCTTAAATAGAAGTGTAAGAATCTTCTATTTCATAACACTCCCCCTTGAATGTCTATTCAACAATGTGCCTCATAAAACCTTAAAACCAAAACCCAATGGGAAAAATTAAAGTAAGAAAAAAGAGTACACATGTTTGAATATGCGCCTATTGGTTGCCTCGTTAAAAACCTTGCAAGGAAAACCCAGTGGGACAAAACCTTGTAAGGGAAAAAGAGTGCAACGCGCATTGACTCCCCCTAATGAGTACATCGATTTATATCCTTGAGCATTTGCATTCCAATCTTGTGCATCATCTTCAAAACGATCTTTGGTAGATGCTTGATGAATAAATCAACCATATTGACTTGAATAAATATTCCGCACCTTGAAATCATCATTCTTGATAGATATAAACATCTTCATATAATGTCGTGGAATAACACTTCAATATCTCCATAGATGCATTCTCAATGCCATCATGCTTATAGTTATGGCAAGATACATATGTACACAAATTGTACTAAGGATGTGGTACTTCAGGACCAAGGATTGCATATGCTTCAAGCAACTTAAATCTTTCAAGTTAAGTTATATAAGTCGCATAATAGACTTTAGCTGCATATCAAGTTTTCATGTCATGCTAAACAAATAAGATATCGAAAATTGACTATACATACCTTTGACTTTATAGTTTCAAGCATATGAACTACAGGTTCAAAGCTACATGTCTTTCATATGGAATCAATTCTTCTTGAATTGTATCTCTTCCATTTAGTTACCTTCTTTGAGTCAGCAAATGCGTATAGCATGCTTTGCAATATGTTGCAATTGCATTTCCCTTTTTATGAACTACAGGTTCATATCATGATATTCGGGGATATACATATACAAATGAAAATTCATCCCATGTAACACTTTCTCAAATGTTTATCATGTCTCCCCCTCATGTTAGTAAAGCTAACATGTTTCCTCAACTTTGGGAAATCATCTTTGTGCATTATGTCAATATACACAGCACCTTAGTAATAAGATGAAATTATTTGGTTCCTGACCTTGAACCACTTGTGAGGGGAGAATATACTCTCGTATACAACTTATATCAAACTGATATATACAACTTCGTTCTCATAAGGAACAGTTTAGCTATTAAGTGGAAGCACTCAATAATTATCTTGCTAAACCAACTTTGATATAAACCAACTTATCAAGATGAACTATCTTGAGTAGAGAATCTGGAAACTATGCTCGAAGTTAGATTACTGAGCGATTTACCTCGCAAGCACTGCCAGGCTGCGGGTTAAAAACAATGGCGCATGTAACCATATCATAGATGCATCATATGTGGTATACATGGCAGGTGAATGGGCCCATATTCACCTTTGATATTTCCAGAATCAAGGGGCTTCAACCCGAACTCTTTAGTTGGTCAGTTCATTACTGAGAACAAGAACTTCTAGTTCTTTGATATTCACCTATGTGAATTTGCACATCATACTTCAAATGAGATGGCTAACACGAATGTCAACTGAATAAATTATCAATATTGGTAAACTTCAAATTTACACCATGACATGTGCACTTATCAATAAACTTCGGGTTTATTATGACATGTGTTTTATACCAATAGATATCCACTGTATTGTGGCATTCTTTCGTTTGTGTAGTACAAACTGGAGAACAAAGCGGGTAGCTTTTCATATACAAATTACCCCGCTACAAGTTGTAGTAATAGGAGAATCAAAGCCTTCCTTTATTTATAGTCTCAATATCATCAATCGCTTTCGCGTGTACTTTGGAAACTGAATAAGTTTCTTTGAGACTTACTACAGCACAATACTCAATTGTGTTTCTCCAACATAGTAATAATTGGCTCTTCGAGAGCTCTCAATTAATTTTGTACTACCACAGACTGAGGTTCGAGATCCTCACATTCTTGCATTCCGTATTTTCAAGAGTCTCAGGCTCAATAGATTCTTCGTGAATCTCGGAATTAATCAAATCATGAGCGTCCTCATGTGATTCTTTCATAGTGTCATTTAGATCGTTCTTTTTCCTCTTTCTAGGATTTCGATCTTTGGAACCTAATGGTCTGCCACGCTTCTGGCGTGCATTTGACTCATTGGATATGACACTAGATATTTGTCCAATAGGGACTTCAATACGGATCGGAATATTTTCCGCGTGAATGTGGGATTTCGTTATCCTCTTCAAGTCCGTAAATGCGTCAGGCATTTGATTTGCTATTCTTTGCAAATGGATAATCTTTTGTACCTCTTTCTTTCAAATAGAGGTATGTGGATCAAGATGAGATAATGATGCATTTTTCCACAAAATTTCCCGTTTGGTTTCACCAACTTCTCCCCCTAATTTTGGGAAAAGTGTCTCATCCAATTGACAGTCTGCAAATAGTGCAGTGAACAAATCTCCTGTCAATGTTTCGAGGTAGCGAATAATGGAGGACGCGTCAAACTCAACATATATTCCTAACCTCCTTTGAAAACCCATTTTGGTGCGGGATGGCGGTGCTACAGGCACATATACTGCGCATCCAAAGCTTCTTAAATGGGATATATTGGGTTCATGACCCAAAACCAATTGCAATGGGGAATATTTGTGTCAATTCGTCAGTCAGAGACGAACTAGCATTGCTGCATGCAACATGGCGTGACCCCAAAACGAAGTGGGCAGCCGACGAACTAGCATTGCTTCATGCAAAATGGCATGACCCCAAACCGAAGTGGGCAGCCGACAAACTAGTATTGTTGCATGCAAAATGGCGTGAACCCAAGTCGAAGCGGGCAGCCGACAAACTATCATTGTTGCATTCAAAATGGCGTGAACCCAAACCGGAATGGGCAGCCTCGTTTTCATGAAGAATTCAAGATTATTCTCATCTATTGTCTCAATATGATATCCATTTTGAATGATATCTTTAAAACTCAACAAGTTCCTTTTAGACTTGGAGGAGAACACTTTTATTGATATCATTAAAACTCAACAAGTCCTTCTTAGACTTGGAGGAGAACATTGCATTCTCTATGATTAACGTCATGCCTTTGGGCAGAGTTACAATTGCTCTTCCGGAGCCTTCAATCAATTTACTACTTCCATAGATTGTAGTAATGTTTGCCTTACACAATTACTCTTCTTTTCTTTGAGTATTGTATGTGTAGTACATGAATCAACTAGGCAAATACTTTTACAATTGGACGTTGGTCCAAGTTCGCTTTGTGAGATATCCATATTTGCTATCCCATGGTTTAACATACAAAAGAAATACACGAACATAGGAATAAACAAGTTCAATTCTTTTGTGTCACATAATATCTTCAAAATCTGCTACTAACAGTTGGCTAACAAAATCAGATATGTTATCCATAATCAATTCCTTTGCAGTTTGAAAATTTCAGCTTTTTTCATAAGACAATCGATTATTAAACACACACAATCGATTGTTGGAACATAGACAATCGATTGTTACACATAGACAATCGATTGTGGATGATTTTTGAAAAATTCCAGATTACACTGCCTAACGACAATCGATTGTTAGATATAGACAATCGATTGTGGGTGTTTTTTGAAAAATTCGACCTCACTGTTTCAAGACAATCGATTGTTAGACAAAGACAATCGATTGTTGGCTATTTTTGAAAATTTCCAGACCTCACTGTTTCAAGACAATCGATTGTTAGTCAACGACAATCGATTGTTGATCTATTGTTTTTCAACTTTAATGCGAAAATAGTTGATAATCGACTAGTTTTTCAGGCTAGTCGAATACCCCCACTGGAAAATAAAAGTTTTATTGATATTTGAGCATATTGAAGATATTCTAAAGAACTACTGCTAACATTGCATCATGAACTAGCTAATACGAGCTAATACTAATGACTATTAGATTATTCACTAACTAATACAAATAAGTAGAACAAAATCAAATAACTCCATCTTCTTTCATCATGGTCCCATCGCCGATTAGGTGGTCTATTTTTCCCTCGGGTATCTCAAAGAAGTCTGCCACATCAAAGTGGGTGATGTCAAAGTTGTCGTCAGAGACAAAATTCGTTTCAGGGCGTTTACTCTTTCGAGATGCTTAATAAAGGTCAACCAAATTTTATGGTATACGGCAAGACTTAGACCAGTGCCCGTTTTCACCGCAACGATAATATATAGTTTATAAACTATTTGCTTTTGGATTCTTATCGTATCGTGCTTGTGGCAGAGTGACCAACTTCAGGTTGTCATCTTCTTTAAGCCTTTCCACAAGATGGGTGAATCCTTGATGTTGAGATATTCAATCTTCAAACTTTCATCAAGGTGATGGCGCAAGAAAATCAGGGCCTTCATACAGTTTCAAACCTTCCTTAAGGTAATGGCGCAAGAAAATCAAGGCCTTAGCATAGGTTCAAACCTTCATCAAGGTGATGGCGCAAGAGAATCAAGGCTTTAGTATAGTTTTGGGTGGATGCACTATTTCTGTTTTTAATGGCGTCTTCGAGACCCATAGCATCAAAGTGGATTTTATCATCCAACACCATAGTTCTTGCCCGAAATTTCGAGGGCAACGAACTTTCTTTTCATATGACACAATTACATCAAGAGCGTGTTCATACTTACGGGCTCTATTACAATTATCACATTCACTTCAGGGAATGGATCAAAATCATGTGCTTTACACAAGCTGCTACCACATTCTCTAAAGGGAATGGAGCAAATTCAATTGGACGGAATTCTTTGTCACGTCCACAATCATACATGAATTTAATCATGGCAGGACATAGAGATTTTACCACTTCGTGTGGTTATAATTTCTCACAAACTCCATTAGAGTTATAATCAAACTTTGTATATAAAATTTATAGAATTCCAAGAATTTGAAAAGAAAAAGTAAATTACTTACCTTTAAGGTATACCAAATATATTTTCGATATTTTCTTCCTTTCTTCCTTTCCTTTCTTTCTTTTCAACTTTTCGTTTCTTTCTGCCTCCTCCTTTTTTTTTTTTTTCTTTCTTCATTCTTTCTTTGAAGAAAAACCCTACACAAGTAAAAGTTAAGACAATCGAAAATTAAATTAGGAAGAGGGAAATACCTTGGATTTTCGAGAATGATACTTGAGACGGTAGAGTCTCGTGCTGATAACGTGTTATGAAATAATATAAAAGACAATAGCAATAGAGCAAGAACAAGAGCAAATAGAGAGAAGAGTAGAGAGAGTTCTTCTTATTGAATTGAGTTGAGAGTTTCAAGGGATGATTTACAATGGTAGGGGGCACATGTTTGAATATGCGCCTATTGGTTGCCTCGTTAAAAACCTTGCAAGGAAAACCCAGTGGGACAAAACCTTGTAAGGGAAAAAGAGTGCAACGCGCATTGACTCCCCCTAATGAGTACATCGATTTATATCCTTGAGCATTTGCATTCCAATCTTGTGCATCATCTTCAAAACGATCTTTGGTAGATGCTTGATGAATAAATCAACCATATTGACTTGAATAAATATTCCGCACCTTGAAATCATCATTCTTGATAGATATAAACATCTTCATATAATGTCGTGGAATAACACTTCAATATCTCCATAGATGCATTCTCAATGCCATCATGCTTATAGTTATGGCAAGATACATATGTACACAAATTGTACTAAGGATGTGGTACTTCAGGACCAAGGATTGCATATGCTTCAAGCAACTTAAATCTTTCAAGTTAAGTCATATAAGTCGCATAATAGACTTTAGCTGCATATCAAGTTTTCATGTCATGCTAAACAAATAAGATATCGAAAATTGACTATACATACCTTTGACTTTATAGTTTCAAGCATATGAACTACAGGTTCAAAGCTACATGTCTTTCATATGGAATCAATTCTTCTTGAATTGTATCTCTTCCATTTAGTTACCTTCTTTGAGTCAGCAAATGCGTATAGCATGCTTTGCAATATGTTGCAATTGCATTTCCCTTTTTATGAACTACAGGTTCATATCATGATATTCGGGGATATACATATACAAATGAAAATTCATCCCATGTAACACTTTCTCAAATGTTTATCATGTCTCCCCCTCATGTTAGTAAAGCTAACATGTTTCCTCAACTTTGGGAAATCATCTTTGTGCATTATGTCAATATACACAGCACCTTAGTAATAAGATGAAATTATTTGGTTCCTGACCTTGAACCACTTGTGAGGGGAGAATATACTCTCGTATACAACTTATATCAAACTGATATATACAACTTCGTTCTCATAAGGAACAGTTTAGCTATTAAGTGGAAGCACTCAATAATTATCTTGCTAAACCAACTTTGATATAAACCAACTTATCAAGATGAACTATCTTGAGTAGAGAATCTGGAAACTATGCTCGAAGTTAGATTACTGAGCGATTTACCTCGCAAGCACTGCCAGGCTGCGGGTTAAAAACAATGGCGCATGTAACCATATCATAGATGCATCATATGTGGTATACATGGCAGGTGAATGGGCCCATATTCACCTTTGATATTTCCAGAATCAAGGGGCTTCAACCCGAACTCTTTAGTTGGTCAGTTCATTACTGAGAACAAGAACTTCTAGTTCTTTGATATTCACCTATGTGAATTTGCACATCATACTTCAAATGAGATGGCTAACACGAATGTCAACTGAATAAATTATCAATATTGGTAAACTTCAAATTTACACCATGACATGTGCACTTATCAATAAACTTCGGGTTTATTATGACATGTGTTTTATACCAATAGATATCCACTGTATTGTGGCATTCTTTCGTTTGTGTAGTACAAACTGGAGAACAAAGCGGGTAGCTTTTCATATACAAATTACCCCGCTACAAGTTGTAGTAATAGGAGAATCAAAGCCTTCCTTTATTTATAGTCTCAATATCATCAATCGCTTTCGCGTGTACTTTGGAAACTGAATAAGTTTCTTTGAGACTTACTACAGCACAATACTCAATTGTGTTTCTCCAACATAGTAATAATTGGCTCTTCGAGAGCTCTCAATTAATTTTGTACTACCACAGACTGAGGTTCGAGATCCTCACATTCTTGCATTCCGTATTTTCAAGAGTCTCAGGCTCAATAGATTCTTCGTGAATCTCGGAATTAATCAAATCATGAGCGTCCTCATGTGATTCTTTCATAGTGTCATTTAGATCGTTCTTTTTCCTCTTTCTAGGATTTCGATCTTTGGAACCTAATGGTCTGCCACGCTTCTGGCGTGCATTTGACTCATTGGATATGACACTAGATATTTGTCCAATAGGGACTTCAATACGGATCGGAATATTTTCCGCGTGAATGTGGGATTTCGTTATCCTCTTCAAGTCCGTAAATGCGTCAGGCATTTGATTTGCTATTCTTTGCAAATGGATAATCTTTTGTACCTCTTTCTTTCAAATAGAGGTATGTGGATCAAGATGAGATAATGATGCATTTTTCCACAAAATTTCCCGTTTGGTTTCACCAACTTCTCCCCCTAATTTTGGGAAAAGTGTCTCATCCAATTGACAGTCTGCAAATAGTGCAGTGAACAAATCTCCTGTCAATGTTTCGAGGTAGCGAATAATGGAGGACGCGTCAAACTCAACATATATTCCTAACCTCCTTTGAAAACCCATTTTGGTGCGGGATGGCGGTGCTACAGGCACATATACTGCGCATCCAAAGCTTCTTAAATGGGATATATTGGGTTCATGACCCAAAACCAATTGCAATGGGGAATATTTGTGTCAATTCGTCAGTCAGAGACGAACTAGCATTGCTGCATGCAACATGGCGTGACCCCAAAACGAAGTGGGCAGCCGACGAACTAGCATTGCTTCATGCAAAATGGCATGACCCCAAACCGAAGTGGGCAGCCGACAAACTAGTATTGTTGCATGCAAAATGGCGTGAACCCAAGTCGAAGCGGGCAGCCGACAAACTATCATTGTTGCATTCAAAATGGCGTGAACCCAAACCGGAATGGGCAGCCTCGTTTTCATGAAGAATTCAAGATTATTCTCATCTATTGTCTCAATATGATATCCATTTTGAATGATATCTTTAAAACTCAACAAGTTCCTTTTAGACTTGGAGGAGAACACTTTTATTGATATCATTAAAACTCAACAAGTCCTTCTTAGACTTGGAGGAGAACATTGCATTCTCTATGATTAACGTCATGCCTTTGGGCAGAGTTACAATTGCTCTTCCGGAGCCTTCAATCAATTTACTACTTCCATAGATTGTAGTAATGTTTGCCTTACACAATTACTCTTCTTTTCTTTGAGTATTGTATGTGTAGTACATGAATCAACTAGGCAAATACTTTTACAATTGGACGTTGGTCCAAGTTCGCTTTGTGAGATATCCATATTTGCTATCCCATGGTTTAACATACAAAAGAAATACACGAACATAGGAATAAACAAGTTCAATTCTTTTGTGTCACATAATATCTTCAAAATCTGCTACTAACAGTTGGCTAACAAAATCAGATATGTTATCCATAATCAATTCCTTTGCAGTTTGAAAATTTCAGCTTTTTTCATAAGACAATCGATTATTAAACACACACAATCGATTGTTGGAACATAGACAATCGATTGTTACACATAGACAATCGATTGTGGATGATTTTTGAAAAATTCCAGATTACACTGCCTAACGACAATCGATTGTTAGATATAGACAATCGATTGTGGGTGTTTTTTGAAAAATTCCAGACCTCACTGTTTCAAGACAATCGATTGTTAGACAAAGACAATCGATTGTTGGCTATTTTTGAAAATTTCCAGACCTCACTGTTTCAAGACAATCGATTGTTAGTCAACGACAATCGATTGTTGATCTATTGTTTTTCAACTTTAATGCGAAAATAGTTGATAATCGACTAGTTTTTCAGGCTAGTCGAATACCCCCACTGGAAAATAAAAGTTTTATTGATATTTGAGCATATTGAAGATATTCTAAAGAACTACTGCTAACATTGCATCATGAACTAGCTAATACGAGCTAATACTAATGACTATTAGATTATTCACTAACTAATACAAATAAGTAGAACAAAATCAAATAACTCCATCTTCTTTCATCATGGTCCCATCGCCGATTAGGTGGTCTATTTTTCCCTCGGGTATCTCAAAGAAGTCTGCCACATCAAAGTGGGTGATGTCAAAGTTGTCGTCAGAGACAAAATTCGTTTCAGGGCGTTTACTCTTTCGAGATGCTTAATAAAGGTCAACCAAATTTTATGGTATACGGCAAGACTTAGACCAGTGCCCGTTTTCACCGCAACGATAATATATAGTTTATAAACTATTTGCTTTTGGATTCTTATCGTATCGTGCTTGTGGCAGAGTGACCAACTTCAGGTTGTCATCTTCTTTAAGCCTTTCCACAAGATGGGTGAATCCTTGATGTTGAGATATTCAATCTTCAAACTTTCATCAAGGTGATGGCGCAAGAAAATCAGGGCCTTCATACAGTTTCAAACCTTCCTTAAGGTAATGGCGCAAGAAAATCAAGGCCTTAGCATAGGTTCAAACCTTCATCAAGGTGATGGCGCAAGAGAATCAAGGCTTTAGTATAGTTTTGGGTGGATGCACTATTTCTGTTTTTAATGGCGTCTTCGAGACCCATAGCATCAAAGTGGATTTCATCATCCAACACCATAGTTCTTGCCCGAAATTTCGAGGGCAACGAACTTTCTTTTCATATGACACAATTACATCAAGAGCGTGTTCATACTTACGGGCTCTATTACAATTATCACATTCACTTCAGGGAATGGATCAAAATCATGTGCTTTACACAAGCTGCTACCACATTCTCTAAAGGGAATGGAGCAAATTCAATTGGACGGAATTCTTTGTCACGTCCACAATCATACATGAATTTAATCATGGCAGGACATAGAGATTTTACCACTTCGTGTGGTTATAATTTCTCACAAACTCCATTAGAGTTATAATCAAACTTTGTATATAAAATTTATAGAATTCCAAGAATTTGAAAAGAAAAAGTAAATTACTTACCTTTAAGGTATACCAAATATATTTTCGATATTTTCTTCCTTTCTTCCTTTCCTTTCTTTCTTTTCAACTTTTCGTTTCTTTCTGCCTCCTCCTTTTTTTTTTTTTTTCTTTCTTCATTCTTTCTTTGAAGAAAAACCCTACACAAGTAAAAGTTAAGACAATCGAAAATTAAATTAGGAAGAGGGAAATACCTTGGATTTTCGAGAATGATACTTGAGACGGTAGAGTCTCGTGCTGATAACGTGTTATGAAATAATATAAAAGACAATAGCAATAGAGCAAGAACAAGAGCAAATAGAGAGAAGAGTAGAGAGAGTTCTTCTTATTGAATTGAGTTGAGAGTTTCAAGGGATGATTTACAATGGTAGGGGGCACATGTTATAAACTAAAGTAAAAGACAAGAACAATAGAACAAGAACAATAGCAATAGAGAGAAGAGTAGAGAGAGTTCTTCTTATTGAGTTGAGAGGGGTCTCAAGGGATGATTTACAATGGTAGGGGGCACCTCTATTTATAGGGGAGAGGAAGATTTAGCTACCACTAATAGAACTCTAAAATCTCTCTAATTAGATACATTAAAGACATTCACCTTAAATAGAAGTGTAAGAATCTTCTATTTCATAACAAAATCGTGTTTTTTAATGAAAGAAAAGATAACAGGATAAGAGATCTCTTATATTTTAAGTTACTTCAGAAAAATTTAATGAGGCATGTGACACTGCTCAAACACACAGGCATTCTCAAATGATATTTTGTTTGAACTTTGAACTAATAAAGGAAAACTGGTCCTCAAGGAGTAAAGTACAATGGAGTTGGTTTTGGTAGTTACCTTTTGGTGGGGATTCAACTACTCTTATGACATCGGAGGAAAATATTTTTCGGAAAATATTTTCCAATATTTTTATGTTTAAGTGGCTTATATATTTTGAAAAATATTTTTTTATAAATTTATTTTTCTTCAATTGGAGGAAAATATTTTCCTTATCAAGAGAAAAGAAAAATTTTTCAAACCTCCTTCTCAATATTCTTCACCTTCACCAACTCACCCCACTCTTTTTCTAAAAAAAAGTTTTTTTTTATTTCGGTTTGTTGTTACCTTTTGGTAGTTACTCAAGGAATAAAGTACAATGGAGCTGTTAGTTTGCTTAAAACAAGCAGCAAAATAACAATCCAAATAAAACTCAACATAGATCTAGTTAGTAGCGAACTCAAGATTTGAAGGTAGCGGGGCATATTAACGGATTGCTCAACTAGTATTCTTATCGGCAGATGTGGAATCAAGATTTCAAGCTTATGGATTCGAGATTCTTATCGTTTAAGTTACTGGGTTCTAAATTATTAATTTATATATATTTAATGGATTTTTAAAGATAAATACAAGGTTCAAATCAAAGCTACTGGATTTGACATAACCCACTTCCGATACTTTAGCTTTGCCGCTACTTATCATCACGCTTTTGATCTTAAGTGTTCCAAGCAAAATATATGATCGTTTTTAACATATATATACATATATATTTATAATTTTCGCAGAAGTTAACAGGATCCGATAATCCTTCTACTCAAAACATAGGTCCACTTCTGAATCTGGCAGATAAGGATTTAATTAATTTACATTCGATGTTTATACTAATCTAATAAACAAGAGAAAAGTCTTCTAATATAAATCGATACGAGTTAATCATAATTAATTAATTGGAATACATTATTTTTTTACTAGTCATGATAAAATTTTGTGTAGTTTTATATAAACACCACAATGAAAAAGTTTCTTTTTTCTTGATGTATATGTTGTCAGATTCTTGTTTCATAATCAAGAGAAGTTTTATTTTGTATCTTATACAATCGACATTAGTTGTATGAGGCTCTTTTTTATTTTATAAAATTGTAGACCTCAATCTTATACTGGTTCCATAGAATTCTGGATGCACAAAAGTGTGAAACAAAAAATTATCTCATATAACTAGTGTAAGTTGTACGAGACACAAAATAAAATTTGTTCATACTCAATTATATTGAGTAGTGACCAAGTATGACACATCAGCTTTGGTAACAGTTCTGTTATTACTTTTTTCTGCGTTTTTGCTTCTCCTATTTATCTGTCTTCAATTTTAACCAACAAGTTAGCAAATGAGATGTGCAAAAAAAATTAATAATAATAATAATAGAAGTTTTATATGAAAAGAATATTTTTATTACGTCAGGGGATGGGGAGGAGGAAAAGATTAGGAAATGTTATGTTGTTGATGCAATTTTAGCCCATCGTACTGGCGGAATCAAAATTTAAAATTTATGGGTGCGAGACTCTAATAATTATTTTAAATTATTAATTTAAATTAATAACTTATATGTATTAAATAAAAAATTTAAGACAAATAGAGATTTTTGCACCAATATTACTGTCTAGCTCAGCCTAACCTTCTATTTCGACTATTAAAGACAGGGAGCTTATAAAGTCAGCTCGCCCGCAACCCCATAAAAGGAAGTTGACTATCCAATCTAGTTAAAACAAAAATCAATCATGGAAATCAGTAAAGAACAGTACTTTTTTGGTTTTTCACTTGGTATTTCGTATTTGTATTGGAGCCCGACTATATTCGGATTCGTGCCGCATAGGGCCCCGTTCAGGAATAAGCGCTCCCTACAACGATTTTTCCATACCCAGAGCTCGAACTCGAGACTTTAATTAAAGAAAGAGCAGTCTCATCCACTGGACCATAATACTTAAAACTAAGACGAGAATATATTAAATTTTGTATAGGACGACGAAGAGATTAGTGTATGGGTCAAAATCTAATGACCGCACGTGGATTAGCATTAAAAGGAATAGAAAGGGTTGGCTGAGCCGTGGTCGTACCCACAAGGCGTAATAATGATGGGTATCTCTTTCACTGGCGAGATCAAGCCATCAGAAAGCTTGTACGGCAAAATATATGTCGTAATGTTGGGGAATAATTAATAGTATAATCAAGAGAGAGGGTATTCTTGCTAAAGACCGTTGAACAAAAGAAAATATTTGTAATATATATAAAAGGCAAGAAAATGGGACTGGCTCCATCACAAAAAAAAAAAGGGGGTAAAAGAACATGAGGAGACCTCCAACAACAAAGCCAAAGCCTAAATTTATAATCTTTATAATCGTTGTTGCTGAATCAATAAAGATAGATCTCATGAATATTAATAGCATTCCTTTCTTTCCTTCTTTCCTCTTGCATTACGGAACATTGTACTAAAGATGTAAGCTTATTATTATGTTGGATATCTTTTAATAATCTTAAAAAGAGCTATAAATTTGGTTATATTCGACTCTTGTATTCAATATGCTTAGATCTAGAGTTAATTATGCTTAGTTAAAATTTATCTTAATTTTTTTTATTAATTAATTTAACAAAAAGCTTAACACTTTTTGGTCAAACAATTAGGTCGCCAAATCTGCCCAAATTGTATCCTTTGAATTTCGCGAGACGGTTTTGAAAAATTCATATCCCATCTTACGTGAAAAGAAATGCTAATTATATTACAGGGTTTAATTTCATCTCCGTGGATTGTGTAAATGTTTTGTAAAGATATTGGTCACCTAAAAGATAATGTAGATGTAGTTCCTTTCTCTTTTATTAGAAGGAAAAAAAATATGTGTAATTAAAAAGAAATTTTAGTACAAACTTAGGATAACAACTTTCAATTGTTACAAATAAAAAAGGAAAATTTGAAGTAAAGAATTAGACTCACACTTTGGGGTATATTTAAAATTTGATTCCTCAATTAACTCTTTCTAAATAAAGTTTACATATCTCGAAATAACATAAAGGTATTATAGTTAAAAACTTGTATGATTAAAAATATTTTGACATGTTTGAGAAATCATAGTCAAATAAAACATTATGAGCCAAACAACAACAACAACAACAATAATAATATCCGTTTGACCAACTAAATCTGTTTTAAAATATTGAAAAATCACAAAAATTGAGATGATTGATTATTATTTTTTCAAATATACCCTTGATGTTGTAATTAGTGGAGTGCTAATAAAAAAAATCATTATTACTATTATTTTTTTAAATATACCCTTGATACTTTAATTAGTGGGGGTACTATTTAATGAAAAAGATACATTTATTATTATTTTCAAATATACCTTGGTACTCTAGAATTAAGTGGCATGTTTAAAAGATAAATAAAATGCAACTTAGGCAAATAATAAAGAGTGAACATAATATTATTTGGGGAGCCAAACAAAGTTTTCTTAACCATATTTCTTACAAATAAGTTTTAAATATTGTAGATTGTTTAACTATTGTGACTTCTACAATTTTTTCGGTAAGTTTTGAATATGTAAATTTATTTCAAAAAATTAAAAAATTTATATATGAATTCATATCAGAATTAGTGAATTTGATTCTCGTACTCCGAAAACGATCAAATAAATTGAAATAGAGGAAGTGATAAGTAAGAGTATTAAATGTTTCTGTTAATGTTTTGAAAAAAATCTAAAATGATAATCATATGAATATGAGTCGGTATCATATATAAAGGAAAAAGAAAAGCAAAATGATTAATGAAAAAGAAATTTAAAGGTTGAATCTTTAAGTCGTTAAGTAAATGTTCCATTAACTTTACGATAGGTTGTTCGTTATCCTTGTCTGGTGAAATGACCTTTCTGACCCTCACCAAATTCACCTGAACTTGAAACTCTTACCAACTCCTTTTATTGTAATCACATTATCCCTGCATTTGCAAGATTTTAGTATGAGGTCTTTTCTCTTTTGTCTGGCCAGGCTTTATTCAGTTCAAATGTTCACTAAACCCCTCCTCCACCATTGCCGTACTTCCCCAGTACAATTTGGATCTTGGTGGCTCCATGTTCATTGTCATTGATATTATAAGAAGGCCCTCTGATGCATAAAATATTTTGTATTTTATATTCACACAAGTGTAAGGAAGGGCCGCAATACAAGGATATGATGTAGACAGTCTATCTTAATATAAGTATTAGTGACTGTTTTCACGGCTTGGACCCATAATCTATAGATCAGACTTTACTCTTGCTCTCAGTGTCACGACTCGGAATTCCCACCTTTGGGACCATGATCGCGCATAACATTTCACTTGCTAGGCAAACTAGTGTTAGAGGATTCTTTAAGCCAAATTTAGTCATTTTAATAACAAAATCAATTAAGCCAAATAGAAGCTAAAACTGAGTGCGAAATGACATAGAACCCACAATATCTAATACAATATGGATCTGGAGTCACAACTCACGAGCTTCTAGAATTTCTACAAACAGGGTCTGAAATAAATACAACTGTTCTGAACGAAAATAAATAGTAAAATAGGGGAAATAAAAGGGGATTTTAAGGTCTGCGTATGTCAGCAGATCTACTTCGAGTCTCCAATGAGCAAATCCAAGCTGTTATGCCTCATAAACAGCTGGGCCTAGTACCAAAGTTTACACAAGAAGCGCAGAGTGCAGTATGAGTACAACCGATCCATGTACTCGTAAGTGTCAAGCCTAACCTCGATGAAGTAATGACGAGGCTATGACAAGATACCCACGTAATAAACCTTTGTAGAATACAATATACGTATAAGATAACAACAAATAAAGGCTAAACATGTATTGTTGGGAGGGGAACATGCTAAAGGGGTAAAAATACGATAATGACAGCAGAAATAAAAACCAAAACAATCAATATGCCTTTAAACAATAAAACAAGTAAACACAATGAATAATACTGCACGGCATCACCCGTCATCCTTTTACTATGAACCTCACAGTGAAACAATAATGACGACACGACATAACCCTTCGCGTTTTTACACCCACTTTAATCACAAATCAATAGATACAACACGGCATCACCCTTCGTGCGTTAGCTCTCAAAAATATGTCACGATATCACCCTTCGTACATTAACTCTCTCAATTTGGCATGGCATCACCCTTTGTGCGTTAACAATCACATACGACACGGCATAATCCTTCGTGCATTAACACTCTCCGTCACCATATAACAATGAACAAGTAATATTAGGGAGATAGAATCAACAAGAACAAGCCTTATGTCAACAACGATCCACAATACCAATCTCAACTTTTGAAGCAATGCTCAATTATCACAAAAGCCCATAAATGTGGTAAGAACGATCAATTTAATGAGTAACTAGTCTAAGCATAGATAACTTGATCAAAGTAAGCAATAAATTACAAGGAACAAGTCCCATCTGCATGCTTTAACCCAACAACAACACATAAGTAATCTTTATCTCATATATTATACCCAACATCTAAACATGTGGCACATAGACAAACAAAACCCTAATCCCTCAAGTCAAGGTTAACCACGATACTTACCTCGCTCCAAGGATCAACTCAAAGCTCAACCACAACTTTGCCTTTCAAACAAGCCCCCGAACCAACAGAATCTAGCAAATTACTAATCGAACGATTCAAATTAAGCCTTAGGAACTACCCACAATTGCAAAGGATTCAATTTAGGTCATTTTTCAAAAAGTCAACTCCCGGCCCACTTGGTCCAAACCAAAATTCGAACCAAAATTTCATTACCCATTCACCCTCCAGTCCGGTTATGTAATTTATTTTGGAATCCGACCTCAATTTGAGGTCTAAATTTTAATTTTATAAAAATTCCTAATTCTAACTAAACACCTAATTTCACCATGAAAAAACTAGATTTTAGGTTGAAATATTAGAAAATATAATAAAAGATTGAAAGAAAATAGATTAGAATCATTGACCAATAATTTGGGGAAGAATAGTTCTTTGAAAAATTGTCTCTAGGGTTTTCTTATTTTAAAAATTTGAAGAATGAACAAAAATCCCGTTTCTCATGTCGCATTTGCGACCGGGGTTCGCAAAAGCGAAGTCCTCCCATTTATGCTTTCATCGCATTTGTGATGATTTGTTCGCAAATGCAAACATTAATCTTCCGCATTTGCGACCAGATTGATCGCAAATACGACCAAGCCTGCACAACCCAACTTCCCAAATGCGAACTTGAGGTGCTCCAGCTCCCCTTTGCAAATGCGAACTTGATAGAGGTCGCAAATGCGAAGCCTGACCTCGCAATTGCAAAGTCTGAGGCCTGCACCCGAACTGAAGCACACCAGCAATATTTCTAAGTCCAAATTCACTGTGTAGCCTATCCGAAATTCACCCGAGCCCTCGGGGCTCTAAACAAAAAATTCACACAAGTCTAAAAAATCATACGAACTTGATCGCGCGATCAAATCACCAAAATAATACCTAGAACTACACATTGAGCATCAAATCAAAGGAATTTTTCAAGAAAACTCATGAACTTCTATTTCACAATCAGACGTCCGAATCACGTCACGCCAACTCCGTTTTTTCACCAAAATTTCCAGACAAATCATAAATATAATAATGGACCTATATCGAATTTCGGAAGAACATCCGGACTGCGCACACAAATAGAAAAGAGCTAAAATGAGGTATTTAGGACTTCAAAGCACAAAAATAAATTCTAATATGTAAGATGACCTATCGAATCAACACACTCAGGCTCCTCTTTATTATCCTTCATATCATCGTTGAGAGAATCGACCTTATAAAAACATGTGGAGTTCAGTAAATCTAAAAACATATGAGAATGTCCACTTGTTGGTATAATCATCAGTAAATAGTACTTTTTTTCTTACAGGTACTAACTATAATAAATGGAGTAATCTATTTAAGACCAAATATTTCATGCCTCTTTCTTTAATATAACTACTTGCGTTCGAATGAACTGAACTCTTCAACGTATAAAGAAATACTTGTAAGCTAATCTAATTGGAGATTACAATGATTTTTCATAGTTCTTTAGGTTTAATATTCTTTTATGGTGATAGTGTAATAATTATTTCCATTATGAACATACCACATGCCCAAACAAGTTACATATCATTAAAATTCTCAAATATCTCATATGTCCAACTCTAATAATAATTCTCATAGCAATTCTCAAACATCTCATGATACGTGCCTAAAAACTGTCGTAAATGCCCGTTTATATGTCACGACCCGGATTTTCCACTTTTGAGAGTTGTGAAGGGGCTTACTGTCGGAGCTAGGCAAGCCAAATATTTAAAAATTCCAGATAACATCTTCAATAATATATATAAAAGCGAGACAATTAAACAATAACGGAAGTCTTAAATCTTGATAACTGGAAGAAAATGCGGAAGTCTAATTACACATCTACCCAGAAGTGTCACTAACTGACGAACTGCTAAGGAGTGCTAAAAACAAGTTTGAATAGAAATACATCAATGGTTGTCTCGATACAAGAAAAACAAATTGACAACAGAGAAAGTGACTCCGGCCTGTGGACGTCAGCTAAGCAACCTCGCAAAGTCCCTAGACTGAAGGATAGCTCCTCGACTATTGTTGCGCTCCGTAAGCTGCTGCGGTATCTGCACATAAGTGCAGTGTGTAACATCAGCACAACCGACCCCATATGCTGGTAAGTGCCTGGCCTAACCCCGGCAAAGTAGTGACGAGGCTAGACAGGACCTACCAAAAATAACATGTGCATATATATATATATATATATATATATATATATATATATATATATATATATATATATATATATATATATATATATATATATATATATATATATATATATATATATATATATATATAAGTACAAAGAAATAAAAGTAGAAGATACCAATTAAACCGTGAGGGGACATGCTTGGGGGAGGGGGGAATACATATGAAAACAACATATCAGAAATAACAACAAAACTACATCCGATCTCATAATCTATATAAGTGGTCGGCGTGCCACACGATCCCATTTCAGCATATATATAAGTGGTCGGCGCGCCACACGATCACATTTTATAATATACAAGTGGTCGGCGTGCTACACGATCTTGTTTCATGGTTTATAAGTGGTCGGTGTGCCACACGATCACGTTTCATAATTTATAAGTGGTCGGCGTGCCACACGATCCCATTTCATAATATATAAGACTTTTTCGGCAAGGGAACAAGTATCAATTCAACTATCCGGGCAAGGGAGAATACAACTTAACCGTTAATTCTTGGCAAGGGAGCAACAACAATAACTTGCACGTCCCGGCAAGGGATTAATTTCATGTCTTTCTCTTTCTCTTTCGTTCATTTCTTAACTTTTAATCAAGTAAAAAATCGAGCCAATACTTCAAAGAGTTTACAAATTATATTTCCTTCTCATTCTCTTCATATCATATAGAAACCATCAATTAACAAGGAAGAGCCACTATAGAATCCCGAGTAAGAACAAGTAAGGACCCACGATCATACTAAACACCAGCGTATAGATACTTGTCACCATGCCTATACACCGTACTCAACATTTACTAATTAATAAATAATACTCTAATCCTATTCTCTCAAGTCAATGTTAGATCAAACACTTACTTCGAATGCTCCAAACTCAACTCAAGCCTCTAGTATAGCTTTACCCTCGAATTCGGTTCCAACTCAGTCAAATCTATGAAATAATGACTTTACAATATTAATAATAGCTCAACAAACTAAACTCAATGCCTAAATATGAATTTCTAAGATTTATTCCCAAAATTTCAAAAATCGACCCCGGACCCACTTGGTCAAAACCCGAGGTTCGAACCAATTCCATGTCACCCATTCCCACACGAGCCCGAATATACAATTTGTAACCCCAAAATGAGGTCTAAATCAAAAAAATCGAAAATCCCTAATTCTACCCTTTTCCCCCAATTTTTACCATGAAGTGCATGATTTAGGTCTAGGAATTTGACAAATGATAATAGAAAATGAAGAAAAATGAGTTAAGGAATACTTACCCAAGAAACTTTGGTGAAGAATCGCTCTAATAGTCACCTAAGGGCTATGGAGAAGAAGAGAACGTATGAAATTTAGGAATAATCCCGTCACTGGTCTGTTTTTGAGCTTTAAAAATCACTCGGTGAAAATGCCCTTCGCGTTCGCGGGAAAGGGGCCACGTTCGCGAAGGGTAGAGTTAAAGCATCACCATCGCGAGGTGCTAGTCGTGAATGCATAGAATGATGGGGTGGGGTCCGGGATTTGCTTGTACGCGACCGAGAGAGGGGGCTCGCGAATACGGTAAAGGGGAAACCAAGGCTACGCGAACGCGAAGAAGGGAAAGCCCACTGGTACGCGAACGCAAGATGAGTGCTGCGAACGCAAAGAAGAAATTTTCTGAGCAAAAATTGTAGAAAAATCTGCTACATCTCCTAAGTCCAAAACCACCCCGAACACCTCCGAAAATACTCCCGAGCCCCTGGGGCTCCTAACCAAACACGCACTCTAACTCAACAACCTCATAAGGACTTAACCGTGCAATCAAATCACCAAATTAACATCATAAACGAGGAATCAAACCTTATAACCATCATTTTTCATTCTAACTTCTTAAACTTTCAATTTTAGATATTTAAGTCCATAACACGTCAAACGACGTCCGATTTTGATCAAACTTCACAAAAAGCGCTTACCATATATATAAGATTTGTACCGGGTATCGTAACCAAAATACGAGCTTGATACCATAGTCTTATGATCAATTTTTATTTCAAAATTCCATATAAATTTCAGAAAAATAATTTTATACAAAAATTATTTCTCGAGGTCTTCTTTTCTTTTCCTATTTTCCTTGTTCTCTTTTATTTCTGTTGCTCTGAGCCGAGGGTCTATCGGAAACAACCTCTCTGTGTACACATTACCCTCCCCAGACCACACTATGTGGGATTTTTTACTGGGTAGTAGTAGTAGTTATTTCTCGGGGTCGGGACATCGGATTTTTATTCCGAAAATATGCCCAAGTCCCATATTTTTCTACGGACCGTCGGGACTGTCAAATTACCGGTCCGGGTCCATCTACCCAAAATATTGACCAAAGTCAACTTTAATCATATTAATATCAAAATTCATCAAAGTTTTCACATAATTCACATTTAAGCTTTCTGACTACGCGCTCGGACTGTACACGCAAATCGAGACTACTAAAAGTAAGGTTTTCAAGGCATCGAAAGTACGGCATGAATGAGAAAATATGTGATGACCCCTTTGGGTCGTCACATTATGACTTGACATCGGTAGAATGCTCTCTTTATTGTCCTTTTAATTCTATTGAATCCAAACATTTGCGACTTTCCTTCATTATTCAGTAAAAAATGGCACACAACCTTTGTTTTTTTTTTGGGTCGATCATTTGATACCCTTGTTCTTGAATATACACAAAATAGGGCTTCTTGAACCTTTCTAAGCAATTAGAAGAGCACGGAATAGGACATCCATCAAATAGATATATTTGGGATTTATTGTGGAACCGAGCATAGAGAATCGAGGGCGGGTAGAAAGATAGGCTTCATAGTTGAACGTAGATATCACAAACTCTATGTGTCTTAAAACACTTTTATACAGGCTTGCTCGTACGATCAAATCACTAAAATAACACCAAAACTACGGATTTAGTGTCAAAATTAATGAAATTCTCAAGAACATTTTAAGTTTCTATTTTCTCAACCGAGGGTCCGAATCACACCATATAAACTTCGTTTTTCACCGAATTTCGTAGATATGGTTTAGATATTAACACGGACCTGACTGGACTCCGTAACTAAAAATACCATAAAAATCAAACATAAGTCATATACTTTAAAACCATAAAATTTTTGGAATTCAATTTTAGTCAGAAATCCAATTCTTGGGCTATAGATCTCGAATTTGATTTCGAGCATATGCTCTGATCTCATATTTTTTTACGGACCCTCCGGGACCATCAAAATACAGGTCCGATTTTGTTTACTTAAAATATTGATCGAAGTCAACTAAAATCGCTTTTAAAGGCAAAACTTAATATTTTTCTCAGATTTTCACATATAGGCTTTCTGGAAACGCACTCGGACTGCACATGCAAATCGAGGAGAACGAAAATGAGGTTTGAAGGCCTCGGAGTTCCAATTTGGGTTATAAAACACGAGATGGCCTTTTGGGTCATCACACATTCTACGTGTTGTCTATTATTTTTCTAAACTTACTAGCTAGCATGATCTATGTTAGAACACTTACACAAGCATACACGTAGTTAAGCACTCCTATCGGTTAAGAGGATGGATCTTGATATTGTTGAGAATTGATGCACACCTTTGTTACTTGTAGGGGTGTGCATTCGAATCGGTTTATCGATAAATCAAATCGATTATTTTGTTATCGGTTTATTGGTATCTGTTTATCTTTTTATCGATTCGATTTCGATTTCGAAAATTTTCCTTATCGGTTTATAGATTCGATTTCGCTTTTGGCCACTCGGTTTAACGGTTTATCGATAAATCAATAGAGCATATTAAAAAGAAAAATATACCCTTATTTTATAATAATATTACTACCGTATCCTTCACTCTTCACTGCTCGCATATATACATTACCTACAGAATACTATCTGCTAACCCTAACCCTATTTTTATTTTCCAATGTATAGCGCTGCGCAGCTTTTTCAGTTCAGTCACCAAGGTAATTTTTCGAGTTTAGTCCGAATTTGTGTCCTCCGTTTATGCTTGAATTTTCCAGTGATATTGTATGTGATACACATATCTGGCTTTCTCGTTTTCCTTTCACCAAATCAAAGTAAAAATTAAGCGAGAGAAAACGTGCCTTTTACTACACCTACTCATCCTATTGGTTCTTTCATCTTCTACTCTGGCGCTTCTCTTATGTGCTATTTAATTGCAATATCAGAGGGAAGTATTTGAGGAGATCTAAAGGACTTCAAGGCTCAATTTGAATCTATTGAGTATTATGAGTAATTTAAAATCAAACATTTTCTTGAATCTGTTTAGTATTATAAATTTTCTTTAATCTGTTTGTTATTGGCGGATGATGTTGGTTAATGGAAGTCGAATTTGGTACTAATGAATTATCTGCTTACTTGATGATCATAAAGTTTATTAAATTTCTATTGTAATGTGTTTATTTTGGGCAAGCTGAGTCTCTTATCCTTTATATGGTCTGTTTTTTGTCAGTCAATTTTGTCTTTTCATATGTGAGTTACTATAGTTTTTGGCTGTTTTTTAACAGAAGCTGGTTTTAGCTCGATTGTATGGGGTTGGTTTTAGCTCTTATTCTGTCAAGGAAAAGAATAAGAGCATTGTATCCCTTCTAGTAATTTATTCTTTACTTCTTGTAATGAATTCCCTTCTCCTCACGTCCACCCTGTAAATAAGAGCGTTGTATCCTCTTCAACTGATTGATTGTTAATTTGTTATAGTGGTTGTTGCTTTAATTTTTTGTTTGATTCTAACTAGAAATTCCTCTTGGCAATTAAGCTGAAGTTGTCTTCAAAAGCAGTATCCTCAAACGATACTTGGCAGAAAAAGCGATGAGTGCTGACGTCGTCTTGCTTTGCTTCATTCAACTCGTTTAAGACTGTAAGTTTTTGTGTTTGAGCATTTGAACTATTAGGATTGTGTGTGTGCTTGTTGTAATAATTTTTGGCGTGCGTTAATTCTCAAAGTAACATTTGGAAAGGGATTTGTATCATTTCAAATTGTCCAGGACAGTATAAGGCCATTAGACTGAATGTGAATGTTATGCTTGAGTCTGAAGTTCACATTGTCATATGTTAGTTTAAAATTAGAGAATCAAAGTATTATGTTGTATTATCTCAATAGTTTCAGCCGTGATAATCAAAGTGTGCAGCCCACCTCTTGGCTTATTGGTGTTATCGATAATCGAATAGATAAGCACCAAAAATCGATAAATCGAAATCGAAAAAATCGAAACCTTATTGAAACGATAACGATAAGCATATGTAAAAATTGATAACCGATAAGTAATTATCGATAAGGATAAAAATTGAATCGATAAATCGAATGCACACCCCTAGTTACTTGCCTTCTATGCGCGAACGAACCTCTTAGTACGTGAGTCGCCAGTATGGTTATAAATTTGTAATGAGGGCACAAGATGCCAAGTGGTTAGGGTTCTGGAATTTGGACCTGTGAATTGTGAATACTCTAAGTTTCGGTACATCGTGATGGTTATGGGATAAAACCTGGTGTGAAAGCGAATGTTTTTGTTAAGTTATTACTTGAATGTCTTTTATCTGTGATCACTGGATTTAAACTGTGTTCCGTTCATCCAACTATGTTATTATTATAATGTTCCACTATCAGTTGTTGGTTTTATTTTCCTACTGCAATTACCGCATCATTTTGTTGTTATGCGTACTCGTTATATAGATATTATACTCTATTATTCTGTACTTATACTTGTTAGATTATTTAGTCTAGTAGGTGTCTTAGCCGTTCCTTGTCACTACACCTTCAATTTTAGTCTTGATACTTATTAGGTACCATTGTGGTGTACTCATACTATGCTTTTGCATAATTTTTGTGCAGATCCAGGTATTTGATTGTTAGTAGCTATGTGGATCGTTGTTGTGGAGACTCAAGGTGAACCTGTTACGTTCGCAGGCTTCAGAGTCACCCTCTTATCTTGTATTTACACTGTTCACTCTTATTTCGAGACATTTGTATTTTAGAGATTTTCTATCAAACTTTGTAGAGCTTATGACTTGTACTACCGGTTTTGGGGTTGTAATTGTTAAAGAGATTTCTATTTCAAATTGTTAGATGTTATTTAAATATTGTTGTTGTTTCATTTAGTATTAGGCTTACCTAGTCTCTAAGATTACGTGCCACTACGATACCTAACGGAGGAAAATTTAGGTCGTGACATCCAGATTTTAGTCTTTTTAAATTATTAAATTCAAGGTTGATAATATATTCATATTAAATGAATTCTAAGGTAACTATAGAGTAAACCAATATCAGTGGGTAATCAGCTACATCCTTGTTTTAAACTCTAACTCCTCCTAATCCTTCACCTATTCTATGGCCGGCAGGCAGTGGGCGATCTGCACAGATAGCCACTAACCGCTCATGCCTTTATTTTAAAGCCAACATTTTAAATGTCTTTAGTCTTTTGCCACTGGTTTAATAAACTTTAACTGCTCGGACGAAAATACCCTTCTGCTCATGTCCTTAACTTCAGGACTTCAGGATTACATGTCCTTAACTTTTGAACTTGGAACTTTAAGTTCATGACTTCAGGACGACATGTCCTAAACTTTTGAACTTGGAACTCTAAGTTCAGGACTTCAAGGTTACATGTCCTTAACATCTGAACTTGGAACTCAAACTTCAAGACCAAGCGTCCTTAACTTTTGAACTCGTAAGAAAGTTAAGGACCTATTGTCCTTAACTTTTGAACTTGTAACTATAAGTTAAGTACAGCTTGACCTTAACTTTTGAACGTGTAACTGTAAGTTAAGGACTGCCTGTCCTTAACTTTTGAACTTTAAACCCAAAGTTAAGGATAGACAGTCTAAGGATAGACAGTCTTTAAGTTTTGAACTTGAAACAATAACTTAAGGACTGCCTGTCCTTAAGTTTTGAACTTGAAATTATAAGTTAAGGACTACATATCCTTAACTTTTGAACCTGAGACTCAAAGTTAAGGACGGAAAGTCCTTATGTTTTGAACTTGAAACAATAAATTAAGTACTGACTGTCCTTAAGTTTCGAACTTGAAACTATAAGTTAAGGACTGTCTGTCCTTATATTTTGAACCTGCATGTCAAATTTAAGGACTGCTTGTCCTTAACTTTTAAACCTGTATGTTTTCAAACTTAAAGACTCATGTCCTTCACTTTTAATCTTTTAACTCAAAATAAACAAAAACAAGGTAATAAGAAAGAAATTACTGTACGTAATTGAGACATCTGCTAAAAAATTTAGAACTTGAAAATTTTGATGATGCAAAAGGAAATACTGCACGTATTGTAAAAGAAATAGTGAAGCAAAATCAGAAGGATCTTGTGATGGACCTGGTTATGTCCTAGTAATTGGGGCCACTAATAGACCCGATGATATTGACCAAGCATGGAGGAGGCCGACCTTGGGTATTCCAAATAAAAATGCAATGCGAAAGAGAGGAAAGGGTAAAATTTTCTTTTTTCTATTAGTAGTGGCTATTTTTGCTGAGCATTATAATTAGTGGCTACTACACGCCATTTTTACGGAGGCAGTGGCGTAGCCACCCTATGCCAAGGCTTTTGCCACGACCCAAAATCCACTAAGGGTCATGATGGCACCGGACACTGCTGTCAGGCAAACCAACCAGATTACTTAAACAAACCTCGTTTTAATACTTTTGGAAATACGTGATTTTTCTTCCATATTTTGGAAATTCTAAAGTATACAATTTTTTTGATCAAATCTCTTTTAAAGTTAAGCAATCAATACATTGTTTCAACCATCCCAGAACCCGGAATCACAAGTACATGAGCATCTACTGATAAAAGGAATATAAATACATCATCCGTTCGGAATACAATGGATGGAAAATAACACAATATTGGAAAGGGACTATCCTAGCTGTGGCCGCCTCGAATGATGCAGCTCTCTAGTCCCTAGAATCATCCGTGATGCTACGTCTAGTAGACTACTGAAATCACATATAAATGTGCAACAAAATGCACAGCAAGTATAGTATGAGTATAAAAATAACGTGTACCCAATGAGTGTCCCGCGTAATCCCGAAGTAGTAGAGACGGGATGGTCAATCCTGACACTCATTAGCAGTCCGTTGACTATTTATCCTTAAAGAAATATATAGAGCAGTGAATTTGTTTTATAAACAGGATTCTAATCTAGATATGGGAAAACAGGAAGTCATACAATTATTTCATGAAAAATTTCCTTAGTTTTATTGCTATTATTAAATAAATGGTCTCGAGCCATAATGTGGCATAAAACAACTCAAATGAGTTCAAGATAACAACACAACATGCGCAAATCATGCCGAGGTGACGGCCCGTACCATGAATGCATCCATTTCACCGAGGCGATCGACCCGTTCCAACATAAATATAAACAGACGCGGACAGATAATCAGTCAAACATTCAGCGTGGAGCAAATATCCAAGTAAGGTCCATTCCCTTTTAATAATTTGAGAAAAATATAGCTTTAGTCTTTCTAGAAATCCGCTTATTAATTTAATATGATTAAAGCATTTCAAGCCATCGATGATTTAAAAATGATTCAAGTATAACATGTTTTTGGGTCCTAGACTACCGGGACAATAGCATAGTAGTAGCTACGCACGGACTATCGTCACCTTGTGCGTACGTAGCCCCCACAAATAGGAGCACATAATCAGTTCAATTCACCTATGAGGAAATTTTCCCGTTACAGGATTAGAAAGGAGACTAACCTCACTTCGAAGACTCATAACCGGCGCTTCATATATTTCCGAAAGCTCGAACTAGCGCGCAAAGCTCCAAAACTAGCCAAACAAAGGCAAACTAATGAGAATATACTCAAATGCTTGCTAACAATTCAAATTACACAATTTCCCAACTCCATTTGAGAAATGACCAAAATGCCCTTGGCCCCACGTGCCAGAAATCTAAAATTTCTTGAAGGTAAAGTCACCCATGACCTTAGGAACTCAAATATACGATTTTCTCTCAATTCCATATCCAAATTCGTGGACAAAATCCAGGAAAACTAGTTTTCTAGGTCTTCCTTTAACCCTTAATTTTCTACAAATTTACATGCTAAAATCCATGGTATAATCTTATATTTAACTTGGGAATAGGTAGGATTAGATTACCTTAACATTGATGATGAAATTACTCCTTGAAGCTCTCCAAAATCGTCCAAGAGGTGAAGAAAAATGAGTGAAATGGACTCAACCCCGTATTTAAAACATTCTGCCCAGCGTTTTCCGCTTCTGCGGTACAGGGACCGCTTATGTGGTCCCGCATTTGTGGACCTCCAAGCTGCTTCTGCGGTCTTCCCACCGCAGATGCAGTTCCGCTTCTGCGAAGCCATAGCCACATCTCCAGTCCTGGCTGCCCCCACTCTTGTCCGCTTTTGTGGGGCCGCTTTTGCGGTCCCATCTCCGTAGAAGCGGAAATACCAGGTACCAACTGCTTTGCTATTTCTAAACAACCCATTTTCGATTTGTTAACCAACCGGAATTCACCCGAGGCCCCCCGGGACCCAAACAATCATACCAACCAATCCCAAAACACATTACGGACCTACTCGAGGCCTCAAATCAGATCAAACAACGACAAAAAATCATTGAACGACATCCAATCCAAACTTTATGAACTTTGAACTTTCTAACTTCTACTTCCGTTTAAACCTATCAAATCACGTCTAATTGACCTCAAATTTTGCACGCAAGTCATATTCGACATTACGGACCTATTCCAACTTTTGGAATTTATTCCATCCCCGATATCAAAAGTCAAACCCCGGTCAAATTCTTCAAAAATCTTAAATTGCTATCTTTAGTCAAATGGCTTCAAAATGACATACGGACCTCCGAATTCACTCCCGATTGCGCTCCCAACTCCAGAATCACCATACGGAGCTACTCTAGTCTCGAAATTCTAAAAAGACATTGATAACGCTAAAATGCGCTTCAAGCCAAACTTATGAAATTTCTTCCAAAATGCTAACTTCCACAATAGACGCCAAAACATTCCCGGGTTATCCAAAACCCGAACCGGGTATACGCCCAAATCCGATATCATTATACCAACCTGCTGGACCCTTTTGTTCCTGATTCTGAGGTCGTTTGCTCAAATATCCAATCCTAGTTTATTCTTTCAACTTAAAGCTTCTGAAATGGGAATTTTCATTTAAATTTAACTCCGATCTCCCTTGAATTTAGATTCCGACCATGCGAACAAGTCATAATACCCAAGATGAAGCTGTTCACGACCTCCGACTGCTGAACGGAGCGCTGGTACTCAAAACGATCGGTCGGGTCGTTGCAGCTTTCAAGCGCATATCCTTTGTCGAAAAATTATATTGTGTATATAAGCTAAAGACTACTTTATATGGTTAAGTATTATATTTTGAACACTCTTAACACAATTGAGTGAGGCAGTCCAGTGACTCAGGGCATTCAAATTAATGTGTTGGTCAATTTGATTTATTTTCAATCCATTTTTTTTGAATAACATAACTCCCAAAACTTATAATTTGTGAAGAAATAAACAACTAATCTTAAAATTTTTTAACTAAAAGTCAATCTCTACAAAAATTTTGTTTAACAAAAGCTCTCTATAAACTATAAATCCTCTCGGCTCTCTCTTTCCTTTAGTTTTATGCTTACTTTTAATAGTAAAATTTCTAACCCTTATATTATTTTAATTTTGATTTATAAATTATAGTTCTATTAAAAGTTTTTTGATAAAAATTTTAGCTACACCGTTGTTGGCAAAGATCAATGTTTTAAAGCGCGTTTTTGGGCGAGGCAATCCAAAAATGCCACGAGGCGATGGTAGGTGGGAGGTGGGGGGGGGGGGGGAGAGAAAGTCTCAAGAGGCATACATCCAACAATTCAGAGCGTACATCTAGGCATTAAGGCGCTTTTTTTGCAGTGAGGTGTAAGCCCAAGAGACTTTTTGAAATTAAAATAAAATTTGCTGCATAATCCTTAATATAAGGCCCAAATTCTCAAAAGTCATTTTGTATTACTCAAAAATTTTAAAAATGAATCGAATATTAAATTTAAAAGTCAAAATCATTTTTTTAACTACTTAAAGCCATAATTTTTGGTATTTCTCAATTCTTTATCTTGTCCACTAATATGTTACTATATCCCAAAAGTAACAAACAATCAATTTTTTTTAAATTTTTTTTGCAAATACAAAAAAAGCTCCATTCTCCTCCATAACAGCAAATTTAAAGTTCAAATTGCATGTTAATAATCCTTTTTGTTCTTCAATGTAGAAAATTTTATTCTTTTAACTCAAGTTAATTGTGATTGTAAGTAGCGTATATTGAATTATTTTTACTAATTTTTTGTGAGGATGGAGTGTGTTGTGTCTATATATAATACAAATTTACCTATTTAAAAATATTTATTGTAATTATATTATTTTATAATATTAAAAATTAAATATTTATAGGGCTTATACCTTGCTGAGGCATATATAAAATGTCTCACCTTACGCTCATGCCTTTTAATACATTGACAGAGAGCTTACTAAGTCAGTCATCAATCCCATGAAAGGAAGTTGGCTTTTCAATCTAGTAAAAATCATGGAAATTAGTGAAGAACAACACTTCTAGGACGAGAATATTATTTTCAAGAGATTAGGCCACCAAATCCCCTGCCTGGTATCCTTTAAATTTTGCGAGATAGTTTTGTATAACATCCCAGGATTTAGAAAGAGTCTCACATCGATAAAACACAAGAAGAATGCTGGGTATATAAGTTAACAAGCCTTAAATCCTAGTGACGCATTTTAAATCCCGTGAGGGCTTAGGCCAGAGTGGACAATGTCACTAACAGGCTTGGCTGTTATAGATGGTATCAGAGACGCTTTTTTGTCAGTCTTGCCGATAGTGAAAACCTCAGCGAGGACGCTGAGTCCATAAGGATGTAACACTTAGGCTTTAGACAGAGTCCCATATCGGCAAAACACAAGAGGAATGCTGGGCATATAAGTTAACAAGTCTTAGACCCTAGTGATGCATTTTAAAATTGCGAGGGCTTAGGCTAAGAGCGGACAATGTCACTAACGGACTGGATTGTTACATTTTGACAATAGTTTTGTAGCGAATTAGACTATCACACTTTGGAATATATTCAAATTTAATTCCTTAATTAACTTTTTCTAAATAAAATTTACATATTCAAAAATAACACGAGGGTACTACGGTTAATAACTTTTATAATTAAAAATCTTTAGAAAATGTTTGAGAAATCATAGTCAAATAAAACGTTATGAGATCCAAACAATAATAATAAGGAAATAACAACAACAACAAATAATATTTTGGTTTCGCTAAAGAATGATAATGCCTTAGAAGGCATAAGATAATTATGTAACTGTGCTGAACTTATAAGGGACATGTCCCTCAGGGCAGTGCATGGGCTTAGTACTACTATTAATATCTCATTTATACTTCAAAAAAAAAAAAACAACAACAAATATTGTTTGTTGACCAACTAATTCTATTTCAAAATATCTGATTTTTTAAAACTAAGATCATTTTATTATTATTATTATTATTATTATTATTATTATTATTATTACTATTATTATTATTATTATTATTATTATTATTATTATTTCTTCCAAACTATACCCTTGATACTCTAATCATTGAAGTGCTAATTAATGAAAAATGATCATCATTATTGTTTTTGCAAATATACCTGTGACAATCTAATTAGTGGAGGCAAATTAATGAAATATTTATGCTTATTTTTCAGATAACCCTTAATACTCCAATTAGTGGAGTTCTAATTAGTGAAATATTTAAAAATAAAAATAAAGCTTAGATAAATACTATTATGATTAAAGTTATTAACTTAGTTTTTAGGGTATTGTAATAATATAATCTTGAAATATATATAAGATAATATGAGAGGAGTTGGGGTATAACATATAAAAGAAAAAAAAAGCAAAATAATTAATGTAAAAGAAATTTAGCACAGTTATTAGTACACGTTCCATTAATTCTACCAACTCCTTTTTTCTGATCACATTTTCCCTGCATTTGCAAGATTTTAGTGTGAGGTCTTTTCTCTTTGGTTCACCTAGCCAGGCTTTATTCAGTTCATATGTTCTCCAAACACCTCCACCATTGCCCTTCTTCCCTAGTAAAATTTGAATCTTGGTGGTTCCATGTTCATTATCATTGATATGGACAGCTTGATACATAAAGCATCTCATATGCAGGTAGGGTTCGAGGAAGGACCGCAACCTTCCAGAGGGTGTGAAGCAGATATTCTAGCCTAGTGCAAGCTTTAATGACTGGTTTCACGGCTTGAACTCATAATCTATGTCTACCTTAGAGCAAGCATCAGTAATTGTTTGCACGACTTGAACTTATCCTAGTCTATAGGTCATATATAAATTATGACTTTACATTTGTTCTAACCTTTATTATCCTTGATTTTTCATAGCTCTCTAGGTTTAGTATTCTATTTTGGTGATAATTATTTTCATTATGAATATATCACATGCACAAACAAGTTACTTATCATTAAAATTCTCAAACATCTCATATGTCCAACTCTAAATCTAATTATCATGCCAATTCTCAAACATCTCATGACATGTGTCCAAAAAATGTCAAAAAACCATGTTCATGACTTAGACATCGATAGAATGCTATCATTAGTATCCTTCTAATTCTATTGAATCCGAACGTTTGCCACTTTCCTTCATTATTTAATAAAAAATGGCACACTACCTTTGTTTTTTCTTTTGGTTCGATCATTTGATAGCCTTGTTCTTGAATATACACAAAATAGAGCTTTTTGAACCTTTCTAAGCAATTAGAAGAGCGCGAAATTGGATATCCCTCAAATAGATATATTTGGGATTTATTATGAAACTGAGCATACAGAACCGGGAGCGGATAGAAAGATAGGCTTCACAGTTGAACGTAGCTATCGCGAACGAGAGGTGCTTTAAAAAAAAAACATATTCCACTAAAGTTTTAAGTATATTTTCCTAGAAAACAATTACTTATTGTGGAATGCAGGTAGAGTAATTCACCCTATAATGGAAAAAGAGGCATGGTTAGAGAGCAATGGAAAGGGTTAATGGTCCCACAGACAATACTAATCTTTTCCCGTGTAGTTGAGCAATCCTTTTTCACTTTCCTCAAGCAAAGAACCCAAAAAAATGGCCCACTTGTATATTATTTTTGAAGTTTAAGATCTACTATGTAATATAAAAGATATTTATATATATTGAATTAGTTAAAAGGTAATTATAAGTAAATCTCTTTAATAAGAGTTGATTGTAATTTCAAATAAATAATAGGGATATTTATGCAAATAGTCAATCACATGTACTGTGTACATAAAATTATACTATATATATAAGTGAAAATTTATTTTTATATACGTATATTAAATTTTGAATACCCTTAACGAAATGCCTAATTTTGCTAATTTATGCATATATTATATGTCCCGCAAATATTCTTAGCTTAAACAGTTACGTAGGTGATTAGTTAAGTTAGTCTTTTAAATAATAACTATAGTTTTTTAAATAATAAATATTGTACTCCCTTTGTTCAATTTTACTTGTCATATTTTGTTTTTCGAGAGTCAATTTGACTAATCTTTGGAGGTGAATTGAGTTAGATTTTCTTACTATTTTAAAATTAAAATTTAGATATTTGAAATTATAAAAGTATTATAATTTATAATATTTCTTATATCAAAATGATAAAAAAAACATACTAAAATATTGGTCAAATTATTTCTAGTTTGACTCTCAAAAAGGAAACATAATTTATACCGGTGGCATACAGATTTTTTGACTCTCGAAAAGAAAACATAATTTATACTGGTGGCATACAGATTTTTTTCCATACATAACTTAGATCTTTTTTTATATATATATTTTCCATAAACAACATGACCACCAAATCTATAGTAAATTTCTTTCCAAACTTGAGATTAAAAAAAGAAGCATTCTTCATCCAAATCTTGACCATAATGGCTGATTAAGAATAATATTTATATCTGCCTTGTGTTTCTACCTTACTCTCTACCTTTATAAACTCTCGTTAAGACTCTCTAATGGTGAGTTCTACAGCAACCCCATTTCATTTTTCTTGCAATCTTGAGCTTGAGACATAGATCTTGAAAACTAGCTCAAGTTTCTTGATTTTTTTCAAGAATGGGTTCTTTAGTTTTGCAAAAGGGAATGTTGGTGTGGATTTGTTTGTTTAGTTTGAGATTCATTTGTGGGTACTCAGAGGTTGCTCAAGGAAGTGTGTTTATAGATGGGAAGAATGCCATTGGAAAAACAGACAATAATTTCATTTGTGCTACTTTGGATTGGTGGCCACCTGAGAAATGTGATTATGGAAATTGTGCTTGGGACCATGCTTCTTTCCTTAATCTGGTATTGTTTTCTTGATTGCATTTGCCCTTTTCTATAAGCTTCTCTATAGTTTTAATGTGTAGAAATGCTCTTTGTTTTCTAACAGTGGTGTTTGAATCAGCTTGGTACTGATATACTCTCTTCTAGTATTTTTCCTGTCGGGTCTCAGAAATAGCCTCTCTAGTCCATCGGATTAGGGATAAGGTCTACTTATACGCTAACCTTCCCAGACTCCGCTTGCAGAGGCAGAGCTGCTTATAGTTTACGGGTTCGGCTGAATCAGTCACTTTTGTTTAAGCATTGTAAATTTATTAAATATATGTATAAATATTTAACTGCGAACCCAGTTTTAGAGCTATAAGTTTTATCGCAAATTCAGAACTAAAATTCTGGCTTCGCCTCTGACCACTTGTGTTAGATTTTACTTGGTCGTCATTGTTGTGGTGGTGTTTGAATTAGCTTGCACGCACCTCAGACTTAGAAATGTTGTTATGGTGTAGTTCTGTTAAATTGTGACTATTCTATAGCTGTTAATCCTCTGTTTTCAATACATGGGATGTTAAAATTGATATTCTTGTCCACCCAAAAATGGAAATTTTCCTTCTATTTCTTTTTGAATAAGGGAGTGTAGAAGTTTGTGTTCAGTTTTTGGCTTTTAAAATTTTGGTTTTCAGCCAAGATTTAGTGTGAATATGAACCATGAGGATTCATATAGCCGATCTATACTAGCATAAGATTGAGGCTTAGCTGTTATTATTGTTTATTAGTTTCAGCTTATTCTTGTGAAAGATTGTCTTAGTATGTTGAAGATCAGTTGGGTTTTCCTACCACCCAAAGAAAAGGAAACAAGTCAAAAGAAAAAAAATTCGGCTGATAATTGTTGGAGTTAGTTTGTTCTGCTTTCTTCTTTTTTACTCTTGTTGTTTGTTTGGTGTGATTTCATTTATTAAAAAAAAATAACACCCAGAAAACGCCAGAAAAAGAAAAAGAAAACAAAAAAAAACAAGAATGACTTGATTCACTGTGGTTATAGGCTATGTTGCACGGGCACTCGAAAATGCTGCCGCACCCTTGTCAGATCCTTCAAAAATACACTATTTTTGGAGGATCCAACATGCGCCCAGCTGCATTTTCGAATAGTTCGAGCAACATAGGTTATAAGATGTCAAATGAAACGAAGAAGCAAAAGAAGTTGTTTTACCATTTAATACTTGCATGTGACATTACTCAAATGTAATTCTATTGATCTTCTGATGCATTACTAACTAGTGTTCATTTGATCATCTCTTCTATGTGTAGGATCTTAACAACATTATTTTTCTCAATGCAATAAAAGGTATGTTAATATAGCTAGCTCCTAAACTTGAGAGATTTCACATTTCTACATGTTTCTGTAACAAATTAGAGGCACTTATGTTCTTCATAATTATGCTGCAGCATTCTCGCCATTAAAGATACGGTTAGGAGGCACTTTACAAGACAAAGTCATATACGAAACTGAAGATCATAAACAGCCCTGTGTTTCATTTGTTAAAAACACATCAGAGATGTTTGGTTTTACTCCTGGGTGCCTTCCCTTATCTAGATGGGATGAACTCAATGCATTCTTTAATAAATCCGGGTAAGAAGCACGTGTTCTGTTTCCTTTTCTTGTTTTTTAGACTTTGTCATTTCGCTTTCTAAGCTGAAAAACTTAACCAGTTGCTCGTGTTTCCGTTCAGGGCTAGCGTAATTTTTGGATTGAATGCTCTCTATGGAAGATCTGTACACCCTGACGGTTTATCTGTCGGAGCTTGGGATTCAAGCAATGCTGAATCGCTTATACATTATACTGTCAATAAAGGATACGCTATCCACGGTTGGGAGCTTGGTAAGTATTAGACTGTTCTCCAATTTGTCTAATTCTGCAAAAATTGTGAAAAAGTCGAAGGAGGTTGTTCAAGAATATTATGCAAAAACATGTCTATAAAACCATGCTACCTCCCGCTTAAAAACCAGTGAACCTATTTCCTTTTTAGTATGTTTCAAAAAGAATAAACCCTTTTTAAATATGAAAATAATCTAACTTTAAACTTCTCATTTTACCGAGATGATCTACAGTCGCACAAATTTCTATGGGTTATTTTAGACCACAAGTTTCAAAAGTCTTAACATTCTGTCTTAAACTCTGTGCGCAGTTAAATAGGTTCATTCTTTTTGAAACAGAGCGAGTATAACATATTGTTAAAGTTTTACATGAATGTCAAACCTATGCTGTTAATTTTCTTTCTAGGGAACGAATTGTGTGGGAGTGGAGTTGGAACCAGAGTTGCAGCAGATCAATATGCATCTGATACTACTGCCTTATACAAAATAGTACTAGATGCTTACAAGAATTTTCAACCTAGGCCTCTGGTCATTGCACCAGGAGGTTTCTTCGACGAAGGCTGGTTTAGGGAATTAATAAATAAAACTGGGAAATCATTTGATGTGGCCACTCACCACATATATAACCTTGGTCCAGGTATGTTAGCGAAACCTAAATATTATCTGGTTTTTTAGTCTAAACATTATATCGAAGATGTTACATGGAATTTTTGGTTTTTGATTCATAGGAAGAGATGAACACCTTGTTGATAAAATTCTCGATCCATCTTATCTCGATGGTGAGGCCGACACATTTAGCAAACTTCAGAATGTACTCAAGACCTCTGGTACTTCCGTGGTTGCTTGGGTTGGTGAGGCTGGAGGGGCTTACAACAGCGGTCGCGACCATGTCACAAATGCCTTTGTTTTTAGCTTCTGGTAAATAAGTTTAGATGTGAAGTTCAACTCTCTTTAGTTTTTCAATCACATTATCCTGAGTAATTTTGGGGTTTGAATTTGGAAACAATTATATAGGTATTTGGACCAGCTCGGAATGTCAGCTGCTTATGATACTAAGGCATACTGTCGACAGACACTGATTGGTGGAAACTATGGTTTGCTCAACACCACTACCTTTGTACCCAATCCAGATTACTACAGGTAAAGAAGTTCTCCCTCCATCTCATTATATAGGATGATGTTTGACTAAAGACGAATAAAGACTTTTGACTCGTACCAAAACTACCCTTAGAACTTGCAGGCTTAAACACACTATGCCATTTCTATGGCTATAAGAACATGCCATTAAGAGTAAAATAGTAAGTTTAAAAATAAAGAGTTTTCAATTATAGGAAGGTGTTGTTCTTGTTCGAACATACTTAAAAGGGAAAGAGTGTCATACAAAATGGAACAGATCGAGTAACTCTTTCTATTACATGGCATGAGCCAGATAAGATTATCTTTTGTCGTTTTTAGTTATTGTTTAATGAATAGAACTTTCCTTACTGGTTTCGTTCGTGCAGTGCTCTTCTTTGGCACCGATTAATGGGAAGGAACGTTTTGTCAACAAGTTTCTCAGGATCAAAGAAAATACGTGCCTATGCACATTGTGCAAAGCAATCTGTAAGTCGGACGAATGTATTCTTTATTTGCATAAACACTAGCTCTTGTACATTTGACCTGAAAAAAAGGAACTTCCATTTTGCAGAAAGGTATCACCTTATTGTTGATCAATCTTGACGGCAACACTACCATGAGTGTCAACGTTGCTTTTAACGGGACTACATTGCACCTTAGAAAGCACAGCCATCATAGCCACAAAAAGAGTTCTTCAATTAGACTGCCTAAAAGCAGAAAGATAGCATCAAATGCAAGACAAGAATACCATTTAACAGCAAAAGATGGAGATTTACATAGCCAGACTATGCTTCTGAATGGGATACCACTAACTATAGATTCATTTGGAAATATACCATCATTGGGGCCTTTATTTGTCAATTCAACAGAGCCATTAACAGTAGCTCCATTCTCTATTGTTTTTGTACACATACCATATATTATTTTGCCTGCTTGTAGCTGAGTGGTGTGTGGAGCCAAAAAGGGTTCCATTTTTTATGATTTAAGTAGTGTATGGATCCAAAAGGGATTCTATTTGGGGATTAAGCCAATAAGATAGGCATAGAATACAAAAAAATACATGTATTACTTTTTCTCTAATGGAAAATATAAGCATTTCATTCTTGCTACCAACCCTGTATTACATCCAAACTTTTTCTATTTATTTTTTTTATGATGGCGGTGTCTGAACCAGCTTGAGTGCACTTCACAGGATACCTGCTACCTCTCATTAGCACATGTATCGAGTAACTTTGTGCACCGAAACTTAGATAGATGAGATCAAATCTCTAGCTTATCTACCTCTAAACAGTAAATGTTATAAATAAATAAAGATGCAATAAAGATCTGGCATTTCCTCAGCTTGCTACTAATCTGCTCAAATTTCAAGAAGAAAAAATAGTTGACGGGGGAAGTAATGCAAAAAGTACTCTGAAAAGCTGCTGATGAATATTTGGAGGAAACCACAAATATTAAAGATGTTCATTATACTTCTGCTGAGCATTTTATGCTAACTACAATCTGAAAAAATTACATAATGAGGGTATTCTTCACTAAAGTTGCAAAATCCCTACAAGTCAACATTATTATACTTTACACATAAAAAAAAAATTGGGTTAATACACGAAATGTTTCGTGCTGAAAACTGTTAGTAGTATTATGTATGCTTGCTGATCAACCTGAGCTGAATAATGAGGTCAGTCACCCTCCGAGAATGTCTGTGGCTTACTGCTTGCAAATGCCAGCCACACAACAGTTCCAGTGAGGTAGAAGAAAATTGATGGTGCAAACAAAGGAATCTGCACAAAATAAGTTGTAAAATTTATGAACTGATCTTCAAACGGATGAGGCTTATTAAGGTTTTAGGGTGTTCTTGGGGAATGTAAGATAGCTTACGCTCCAGAATGAGTTGAATCAAGAAGAAAGCCAGTGAGAGCGACGCCTACAATTCCGGGAACTGCCCCCACGGTGTTGGTAATACCCTGCATATACAGTTTATCAAAGTGGGAAACAAAAAAATATCTGGACTCGAATTTGAAAGAAGACATCCGACCAGAGATGGAGGCATGATTTGAAACTTATGAGTTCAGGGTTCTAGTTCTTTTAAGTTATTAGGTTTTAAAATAATAATTTGTACATATTTCATGAATTTCACAAGACAAATATAATCTACACAAAAGCTATTGGGTTCGGCCAACCCGTAAGAGGAGGGTTAGTCACCCCTGCATCTGACTAATCTTCGTTGGACGGATTATCAATGCAGATAGTCTTACCAAAGAAACTTTTTCAGAGGCTAAAAACAGTTACAAGGAAAATAGACAGGTATAAGACCATTATATGAACTTCATAGGATATTTGCGACAATTTTGTGCATAACAGGAGTAGATCAAAGAATGAAGTGCAAGAACCAATATCATATTTATGCATGAGGATTACACCAACATTTTAATTACAGAGAACTCATAAATACAAGCTCAGAAACACCATATTAACCAACTTTGAGTTCAATGGAAGGTAAACCTTGATTTTCCTTGTTTTCGCGCAAAGAATACAACAACAACAACAACAACAACAAATCCGGTGTGGTCCTATACATATAGTGGCAGAGCCAGAATTTTCATCAAAGGGTGTCAAAATATAAATAATTAGATACATCGAAAAGTGGAGGGGAGTCAACGTATTATAAATATACATAAAATAAAAAAATAATCTAGCAATATAGTATAATTTTCTAGCGAAGAGGTGTTGCTTGACACCCCTTGGTTCAATATGGCTCCGATATTGGTCCCATAGGTGAGATTTGGGGAGGGTAGTGTGTACGTAGATCTTATCCCTGCCTTGTGAAGGTAGAGAGGCTGTTTCTGATAGACTTTCCATACAGCAAGAAAGGTCTTCAACTCTTTCTGCTTATGGGCTAGGTTTAGCCCCCTAATATTCCAAGTGACAATAATCATATCAACTTGGGATTTAGGTTCTGAGAAGGCCCAGGATCAATCTGATGTCCCCTTCTTCCAACATCTCTCACATCAGCAATTGCCTTGCCCTTATTGCAATTATCTTCCATTTCCTCAATGCTGCAATTAGGATCACTATTTATTGTTTCATTCCTTTCCTGAATATCAGTACTTTGCTTTGCATCCTGTTGAGTACTAACCATACTAGTTGTAGTTTTTTCCAACCCCTCATTTTCCTTGCTATGATCAGGTTGTTCTGGCAAATACTCCTGTGGATTTAGTTCTGTTCTTTCTCGAGCCTTCTTAACAAGCCATTCTTGCTTCACAGTTTTTACCTGCTTTTTCATTCTGGTCCTCTGTCTCTTTAGTTTACCCGCTTCATTCATCTCCTGTTCTTCATCACAGTTAGTATTGTACCAACAATCAATAGAATCATGTCCAAATTTCAGACAATCATTGCAGAAAATAGGCTTCCAGTCATATTCAATCAACTGAATCTTAGGCCCAAAAGGAGTCTCTATCTCTATCTGGTCATGTAGAGGGTATGCAACATCAACCTCAACTAGCACTCTAGCATAGGATATTTTCTCATAATGAACTGTAAACTTGTCTGTATACAATGGTTTTCCCACTGCACTAGCCATCTTGCTCAAAGCATCAGTTGACCAATAGCCTACAGGTAGCCCAGGAAATCTAACCCACACAGGAACTGTACTCAGCATGTCTTTCTGGAAAGAAAAAGTCAATTTCCCATGGTTTCAAGACCAAAGGTTTATTCCTGTAAGAATAAGGCCCTGACTGGATAACTTGATCTTTGTCCTCTATAGTATTGAATCTGAAAATGCAGTAACCCTCAGAATGAATCAGAATCTGAGGCTTAGAGACGAAATTCCACACATGCAGCACAAAATTTTCCATAGCTTTCTCATAAGGAGTCTCTCCAATTATGTAACCAATTAAGGAAGTTTTCCAATAATCAACCTATGAATTCAAGTCAACTTCGCTTAATTTGACAATCTTCTTACCATCTCTATCAGTTGGAGGAACAAACGAAAGTGTTTTACCCATTTGTGAGCTACGATTACCTCGAACAATCTCAGCAGCAGAAGGAGTAGGTTTCTCGGATCCACTTGCTTCTGAGAACTGTAAGCGTCTCACAGCTAGATTAGTAGTTTCTTCCATTTTACTCAGCTGGGTAGGCACTTCATCCTCAGCACAACCATCTTCATGAATCTCCTCAATCAATTGGAACTTCTGTGGGAGGAAGCTACCAAAAGTCAGCGGTTCTAATTCTTTAGTAACACCATGAGCCGGAGTAATAATCCGAGCATTAGTAGAAATCACATTTTTCCGGCGGCGAGCCATTGTTCCGGTCACAATCGCAGTCCTTGCTATCGTGCGCCGAGAGAAATAGAGCACAAGTTTTTGAAATTTTTTGGCAGCCACATTTTCAACGTAACACTATCAAATCAATTGTCCTTTGAGAAATTATTATTTACTAAAATATATTAATGATAATTGAATCAAATAGTGATGAATAATTTAAGACTCAATTAAAAATATTTTTTTAATATGAAATGAATTCTTACACTTAACAAAAGAAAACTACCAATTAAATTAGAATATAAAGGTAAAGAACTGTACTAAAAGTATAAATGATTAACATTCACCATAAAATTTTTGAAACTTTGTATAAAAATATACATATATATATAGGTGCAATAATAAATTTGAAATAACTACTCCTATAGTCGGTTTGGTTCGGATTTTTTCGGTTATTTTTGGATTAAAATCAATCCAAACCAAAAGTATCGATATTTTGGTCGGTTTGATTTAGTTTTGGTTTAGTTCGGTTTTTCAAACTTTTATGAACACCCCTAGCCATAAGTATATTTATCAGATAATTTAAAAATAAATTATAAATAATTACGTAAGTTAGTAGACAATAATTGATGAATATTTCTACGTAATTCTATTTTTTTCACGTTTATTGTTTCCAAAATTTATGATTTAGATACTGTTGGTAATATGATTATTTTATAGTAGTAATACACTATGAAATAATAAGGTGATTATTTGTCTAGTATGTTAGAAAGTTTTTTCAAAAACTTCAGCTTGTATAGTGCTGAAAGTTTTACAAATGAACTAAATAACTTCAGCATCTTCTGCTGAAGTTTTTGAAAAAGCTTTATGAAAAAAACTAATGAATACAGGATAAAAAAACTTCAGCTATTTTAGTGCTAAAGTTTTTACAAATGAACTAAATAACTTCAGCATCTTATCCAGGACAAAAAAACTTCATCGTATTGCCTTTGCTACTTCAGGTCCGTCTACTAGAATGCTGAAGTTTTGCATGATTGCCTTTTCTACTTCAGTCTCGTATGCTGAAGTTACGCGAAAAAATAGATACGCTTGCAATTTTTTTTACAAAACGAACACAAATTAAAACGCGACCCAAAATATAATCCGCCATAATAATTAGGTAGTTTATGAGTACTATTGGACAATCTAAAAATATGTTGTCAGTGCAGATCATATTTTATATTAAAAGTGAAAAGACTTTTAAGTGTAAACTTAAATTACCAAAATATCCATAAAATGTTGAATGACGCTTTTATCCTTCATCTAAACACTATTCCTGTAATAATAATGTACAAAATCATAAAAACACTTCTGTTATAAAATAGAAGTCTATTTAGAGTGAATGTCTAAGAGTTTTAGCTTGAAGCTAAGTCATTCCTCTTCCTATAAATAGAGGGGTCTTACCCCATTGTAAATCACCCCAAGTATTAATAAGAATACTTCTCTCTCTCCCTATTCTCTCTCTATATTGTTCTTATTCTTGCATTATTGTTCTTGTCTTTATATTATTTCATAATACGTTATCAGCACGAGACTCTACCGTCTCAAGAACCATTCTCGAGAAATCTAAGGTATTTCCCTCTTCCTAATTTAATTTTCGATTATGTCTGACATTACGAAAAGAAAGTTCGTTGCCCTTGAAATTTCGGGCAAGAACTATATGACATGGGTGTTGGATGCTGAAATCCACTTAGATGCTATGGGTCTCGGAGACACCATCAAAGATAGAGAAAAAGCATCCACCTAAGAATGTGCGAAGGCCTTGATTTTCTTGCGCCACCACCTTGATGAAGGTTTGAAGATTGAATATCTCACCGTCAAGGATCCACTCGCCTTGTGGAACGGCTTAAAGGAGAGATATGACAACCTGAAGTTGGTCACTCTGCCACAAGCACGATATGATTGGGCTCACCTGAGGCTCCAGGACTTTAAGTCCGTTTCTGAATATAATTCTGCTATGTTCAGAATTACTTCTAAATTGAAGCTATGCGGGGATAATATCTCCGATTATGATATGCTTGAGAAAACGTTTACAACGTTTCATGCCTCCAATATAGTACTGCAACAACAGTACAGAGAGAAAGGCTTAACAAAGTACTCTGAACTAATTTCTCTTCTACTAGTGGCTGAGCGAAATAATGACCTGCTCATGAGAAATCATGAAAATCGACCCACTGGGTCTACACCACTGCCTGAAGCAGATAAGGTGCACTCTCATTATGCCAAACATGAAAAGGACCATGGTCATGGTCGTAAACGGGGTCATAGCCAGGGACGTAGACAAGGAAGAAATTCCAATGAAGTCCGTCACCCCCCGAAGAGAGATAACCACCGAAAGCAGAAACGGGGTCATGAAGATCCTAAGGCAAATAGTTCAGAAACTATATGTTATCGTTGCGGTGGGAAAGGGCACTGGTCAAAGACTTGCCGTATACCAAGACACTTGGTTGACCTTTATCAAGCATCTCGAAAGAGAAAAGGCCCTGAAACAAATTTTGTCTATGACGACGATGAGGACATCACCCACCTGGATGTGGCAGACTTCTTTGAGCAACCCGATGGGAAAATAGACCACCTAATCGGCGATGGATCCGTGATGAAAGAAGATGGAGTTATTTGATTTTGTTCTACTTATTTGTATTAGTTAGTGAATAAACTAATAGTCATTAGTATTAGCTCGTATTAGTTAGTTCATGATATAATGTTAGTATTAGTTCTTTAGAATGTATCAATATGCTCAAATATCAATAATATTTTTACTTTCCAGTAGAGGTAATCGACTAACCTGAAAAACTAGTCGGTTATCTCATATTTCGCATAAAAACTGCAAAACAATCGATTGTCAATGATCAACAATCGATTGTCTTTAATACAGTGATGAATTTTACAAAAACAGTCAACAATCGATTGTCTATGATTAACAATCGATTGTCTTTAAAACAGTTCTGGAATTTTTCAAAAACAGTCAACAATCGATTGTCAATGTTTAACAATCGATTGTCGTTAGACAGTGTAATCTGGAATTTTTCAAAAATCATCCACAATCGATTGTTTTTGTCTAACAATCGATTGTCTTGAAACAGTGGTCTGGAATTTTTCAAAAATAACCATCAATCGATTGTCTATGTCTAACAATCGATTGTCTTAAGACAGTGTGATCTGAAGTTTTTCAAAAATAACAAATAATCGATTGTGTGTGTTTAACAATCGATTGTCTATGTTCAAACAATCGATTGTGTGTTTAATAATCGATTGTCTTATGAAAAACGCTGAAAATTTTCAAACTGCAAAGTAATCAATTATGGATAACATATCTGATTTTGTTAGTCAACTGTTAGCAGCAGATTTTGAAAATATTATGTGACACAAACGAATTGAAGTTGTTTATTCTCATGTTCGTATATTTTCTTTTGTATATCAAACCATGGGAATTAAATTGATTGAAGGCTCCGGAAGAGCAACTGTAACTCTGCCCAAAGGCATGACGTTTATCTTAGAGAATGCAATATTCTCCTCCAAGTCTAAGAAGAACTTGTTGAGTTTTAATGATATCAATGTTCTCCTCCAAGTTTAAAAGGAACTTGTTGAGTTTTGAGAATCCATTTTAGAGAATGCAATATTCTCCTCCAAGTCTAAGAAGAACTTGTTGAGTTTTAAAGATATCATTCAAAATGGATATCATATTGAGACAATAGATGAGAATAATCTTGAATTCTTCATGAAAACGAGGCTGCCCATTTCGGTTTGGGTTCACGCCATTTTGCATGCAGCAATGCTAGTTCGTCGGCTGCCCACTTTGGTTTGGGGTCACGCCATTTTGCATGCAGCAATACTAGTTCGTCGGCTGCCCACTTCGGTTTGGGGACACGCCATTTTGCATACAGCAATGCTAGTTCGTCTCTGACTGACGAATTGACACAAATATTCCCCGTTGCAATTGGTTTTGGGTCATGGACCCAATATATCCCATTTAAGAATCTTTGGATGCGCAGTATATGTGCCTGTAGCACCGCCATCTCGCACCAAAATGGGTCTGCAAAGAAGGTTAGGAATATATGTTGAGGTTGAATCGCCCTCCATTATTCGCTACCTCGAAACATTGACAGGAGATTTGTTCACTGCACGATTTGCAGACTGTCAATTTGATGAGACACTTTTCCCAAAATTAGGGGGAGAAGTTGGTGAAACCAAACGGGAAATTTTGTGGAAAAATGCATCATTATCTCATCTTGATCCACATACCTCTATTTGTGAAAGAGGCACAAAAGATTATCCATTTGCAAAGAATAGCAAATCAAATGCCTGACGCATTTATAGATTTGAAAAGGATAACAAAATCACATATCCTCGAAGTGAATGTGACAACATTTGATTCACGAATACATATTCATTATTGGAAGAATATGAACATGAAATTGGTATTAAATATACCACACTCACCCCTAGAAGGAGGTTTGAGATGATATATGGCATGAATGATCGTTGGTCACGTACCTATTGTACGCCAAAGTATTTTGGAAATATGACTATTAAAGGACAACGATAATGCAAGAAACATATCTTGCATATAAGTTTGACATGACCATAATGGTATAACTTTCTCTTTAAGAAAGATATTCACCACATGAATGTTGATGAATCTGTGGTAGTACAAAATTAATTGAGAGCTCTAGAAGAGCCAATTATTACTATGTTGGAGAAACACAATTGAGTATTGTGCTGTAGTAAGTCTCAAAGAAACTTATTCAGTTTCCAAAGTACACGCGAAAGCGATTGATTATATTGAGACTATAAATAAAGGAAGGCTTTGATATCTCCTATTACTACAACTTGTAGCGGGGTAATTTGCATATGAAAAGCTACCCGCTTTGTTCTCCAGTTTGTACTACACAAACAAAAGAATGCCACAATAAAGTGGATATCTATTGGTATAAAACCCATGTCATAATAAACCTAAAGTTTATTGATAAGTGCACATGTCATGGTATAAATTTGAAGTTTACCAATATTGATAATTTATTCAGTTGGCATTCGTGTTAGCCATCTCATTTTAAGTATGATGTGCAAATTCACATAGGTGAATATTAAAGAACTAGAAAGTTCTTTACGAATTCTCTTGTATCACTTGTTCTCATTAATGAACTGACCAACTAAAGAGTTCGGGTTGATGCCCATAAATTCTGGAAATATCAAAGGTGAATATGGGCCCATTCACCTGCCATGTATACCACATATGATGCATCTATGATATGGTTACATGCGCAATTGTTATTAACCCGCAGCTTGGCCGGTGCTTGCGAGGTAAATTGCTCAGTAATCTAACTTCGAGCATAATTTCCAGATTCTCTACTCAAGATAGTTCATCTTGATAAGTTGGTTTATATCAAAGTTGGTTTAGCAAGATAATTATTGAGTGCTTCCACTTAATAGCTAAACTGTTTCTTATGAGAACAAAGTTATATATATCAGTTTGATATACGTTGTATACGAGAGTATATTCTCCCCTCACAAATGGTTCAGGGTCAGGAACCAAATAATTTCATCTTATTATTAATGTGCTGTGTATATTGACATAATAATGCACAAAGATGATTTCCCAAAGTTGAGGAAACAAGTTAGCTTTTCTAACATGAGGGGGAGACATGATAAACACTTGAGAAAAGGTTACATGGGATGAATTATCATTTGTATATGTATATCCCCGAATATCATGATATGAACCTGAAGTTCATAAAAGGATAATTCAATTGCAACATATTGCAAAGCATGCTATACGCATTTGCTGACCCAAAGAAAGTGACTAAATGGAAGAGATACAATTCAAGAAGAATTGATTCCATATGAAAGACATGTAGTTTTGAACCTATAGTTCAAATGCTTGAAAGTATAAAAGTCAAAGGTATGTATAGTCAGTTTTCGATATCTTATTTGTCTAGCATGACATGGAAAACTTGATATGCATCTAAAGTCTATTATATGGCTTATATGACTTAACTTCAAAGATTTAAGTTGCTTGAAGCATATGCAATTCTTGGTCCTGAAGTACCACATCCTAAGTACAATTTGTGTACATATGTATCTTGCTATAACTATAAGCATGATGGCATTGAGAATGCATCTATGGAGATATTGAAGAGTTATTCCACGACATTATATGAAGACGTTCATATCTATCAAGAATGATGATTTCAAGGTACGGAATATTTATTCAAGTCAATATGGTTGATTTGTCAAACGTCTACCAAAGATCGTTTTGAAGATGATGCACAAGATTGAAATGCAAATGCTCAAGGATATAAATTGATGTACTCATTAGGGGGAGTTAATGCGCGTTGCACTCTTTTTCCCTTACAAGGTTTTGTCCCACTGGGTTTTCCTTGCAAGGTTTTTAACGAGGCAACCAATAGGCGCATATTCAAACATGTGTACTCTTTTTCCTTTCTTTAATTTTTCCCATTGGGTTTTGGTTTTAAGGTTTTTAACGAGGCACATTATTGAATAGACATTCAAGGGGGAGTGTTATAAAATAGAAGTCTATTTAGAGTGAATGTCTAAGAGTTTTAGCTTGAAGCTAAGTCATTCCTCTTCCTATAAATAGAGGGGTCTTACCCCATTGTAAATCACCCCAAGTATTAATAAGAATACTTCTCTCTCTCCCTATTCTCTCTCTATATTGTTCTTATTCTTGCATTATTGTTCTTGTCTTTATATTATTTCATAACAACTTCATAATAGATACGGTATTATCAAGAATCATAAAAATATTGGAATTGAGCCTCTTTACTACCCATCATTATTAGATTCTTTAAGCTGAAAACGGGGATTAAAAATATGTAAGTGAATTTAAACTTCAATTCAAATGATAAGACTACAGTTTTAAGCCCCTTCATGTTCTTGGATTCTATAGATGCATATCCAGGTCTTGTTATGCACATTTTAACATAGCAAAAATCTCTTCAGAACATCCCATGTACCATACCCAAAATTGAGAATCAAGTGTTTGTATGGATCAAAGAGAGAGGAGAGGACGGAGAGAGTTGAAGCACGGGAGAGAAAAACTATGATAGAGCATAAATAAAACCGAAGAACAACATAAATAATATAGAGAAAAACTATGATAGAGCATAAATAAAACCGAAGAACAACATAAATAATATTCCTTTCGTCTCTATGTGAATCAATTTGATTGGGCACAAAATTTAAGAAAAGAGAAAAAACTTTCGAACTTGTGGTGTAAAAGGGGCACATATATTTTCTGTCAGTATAAATCATTGCATATCCTTTCGTCTCAATTTATGTGAATCAATTTGATTGGGCACAAAATTTAAGAAAAGAGAGAAGACTTTCGAACTTGTGGTGTAAAAGGGGCACATATATTTTCTGTCAGTATAAATTATTGCATAAAGGTAAATTTGTTCAACCAAAAATATGATTCTTTGATCAAAACTCAAGATAAATAAAAATTCAGGTTACTGATAATCATGAGACGAAAAAAGAAATAGTAGAACTTTTCAGAATATCAAATAAGCAGTAAATGAGTTTGTATTCCAGTGTAATATCGATGATATTCTGTGTTCTTACAAATGATGAGACCTCCTCATTTTATAGTTGATTCTAAGCAAATGAGTAATACCTTAGTCTAAATGAGATAATTATGAGCAATAAATGATATTAAATAAGACGTTACACAATCATTCCTATTTAATACTAATTCTCTAACGTATTGTGTATTTAATACTGAATTTGGACTCCTTTTCGTCATCATATCCATGTCTTCAATGCCTTCTGATCCCTTGGCTTTAAATGACCTAAATAGGTACGAAGCTTGAATTATTTGAATTGCTTCTCGTGCCTATTTAGCTTTCCTTTTCCCGTATCTGTTGTCACTCGTGCCTTTTAACTAATCATCATGTTTTGACCATTTGACCTGTCCACATGTCATGCCACGTCACCTTCAATGTAAATTCAGTTTTTTTCCAATACAGATAGTCCCCCCACTTTCCATTTATTTATCAATTAAATATTTGGGAAGTTGATCTTCATAAAAAGGAATTTTTTGCCGTAATTAATACTATGATAGTATTGTTGCTTCAATTGTCCCTTCTAATTAATGATTTGCATACGTGTCACCTTTTATTTAATGCTCTATACACGTGTCACTTTCTAATTAGTTCTGCAATTCTACGCCCTTTTTTCAAGGCTTCTTCATTCCCACGTTGGACTTAGCTTTCTTGAATTAGCAGCCTTTGTAGATTGGAACACTTTTTAAGTACGAAGTCCCCAATTTTAAAAAATTTGAGGCGTGCTTTCCTATTGTAATATCGTTCAACTACTTGCTTTTGTGCTGCCATTCTTATCAATGCACCTTCTCTTCTTCCTTCAAGTAAATCAAGGTTGACCCCCATCTCTTCATCATTAGATTCCTCAGTTGCTTGAACGTACTGTGTGCTCGGTTCTCCTATGACAACTGAAATCAAGGCTTCCGCACCATAAACCATTGAAAATGGTGTTTCTCCGGTGCTTGTTTTTGTCGTTGTAAAATAAGCCCATAATACTCCAGGTAATATCTCAGGCCAATTACCTTTTGAATCATGTAACCTCTTATTCAAGTTGTTGATAATGACTTTGTTTGTGGATTCCGCTTGTCCATTACCCACTGCGTATGACGTAGATGCTATCCTTTTAATATACCAACTTTGAAGAAATTCTGTGATTTGAGCTCCTATGAATTGTGGTTCATTGTCACACACGATCTCTTTTAGTGCTCCAAAGCGGTATATTATATTTAGCCATATGAAGTCTTTAACTTCCTTCTCTCGTACCTGTTTAAATGCTCCTGCTTCTACCTATTTAGTAAAATAATTTGTGAGTACAAGTAGAAACTTTACCTGACCCTTTGCTTGTGGTAGTGGACCTACGATCTCTATTTCCTATTTCATAAAGGGCCATGAGGCTATAACAGAGTGTAGTAACTCAGCTGGTCTATGCATATTATTACCGTATCTTTGACATTTATCACATTTGTACACAAAACGATTTGCCTCTTCTTCCATCTTAGGCCAATAATATCCTTCTCGAATCAACGTTCTTACCAGTGACCTTCCCCATGCGTGATTTGCACAATGTCCTTCGTGCACTTCTCTCATCACATATTCTATTTGAGAGGGTCCGAGACACCTAGCTAGTGGTTTACCAAACATCTTTCGATAAAGATTTTCTTGATATAAACATATCGAGCGGCTTTTTTGCGAAGCGTATGACTCTTTCCTTTGTCATTAGGCACGGTTCTGTGCTGTAAAAAAGCAATAATTTCGTTTTTCCAATCCCATGTTAAATGATTAAAATTTACCTAGGTTCGATAACAGGATGAAATAAATGTATGACCGAAGCATTTGCATCATTTGCTACATCAGCTGCAGATGCTAGATTAGCTAAAGCATCTGCCTCCACATTCTCATCTCTTCGGATCTGCTTCCAAGTTTGGAATTGCTTTATTAGTTCCCGTACATTTTCGAGATATTCTTGCATTCTAGTTTTCCTGGCTGTATAAGTCCCCAACATTTGATTGACTACGAATTGATAATGACTCTTGATTATAATTAGTGTTATGCCGGGTTCTCTTGCCAACTCTAATGCAATTACAGTCTCGTACTCTGCTTCATTGTTAGTTATAGAATGACATTTTATATCTTGCCAAATAATTTCACCTGTAGGTGGTATGAGAACTATACACAGACCTACTCCTTTTACATTAAATGAATCATCAGTGAATAAAACCCAAGTCCCCGGGTTTGCACCATTAAAAACTTGTAATTCTTTTTCTGCTTTTAAATGCATCCCCTGATTAAAATCAGCCACGAAATCAGCTAGTACTTGAGATTCTATAGCGGACCTGGGTTGATAAATGATTTCGTATTCACTTAGTTCTTTGGCCCATTTTGCTAATCTTCCTGACAGTTCGTGTTTATGTAAAATATTTCAAAGCGGAAAAGCAGTAACTACAATAATGGGATGACATTAAAAATAAGGTCTTAATTTTCTAGATGACATGATCAAAGCTAATGCTAACTTTTCTAGTTGTGGGTATCATGTTTCAGCATCTCGTAAGGACTTACTTACATAATAAATAGGAGATTGTTTATCTTGGTCCTCATGGACTAAATCAGAACTTACCGCAACTTCAAACACAACCAGATAGATGAGAAGCTTTTCTCCCACATTTGGTTTTGCCAATGACAGTGGTTTTGACAAATAAGCTTTTAAATTTCTAAGGGCTTTTTGAGAATCTTCATTCCATTCAAAATGATCTTACTTTTTGAGTGCAAAGAAAATCTTAAAACATTTTTCTGAAGATTTGGAAATAAATCTCCCCAAAGCTACAATTCTTCTCATTAATCTTTGAACTTCCTTTTTATTAGTAAGGATATCAGAGATTTCTTCTATTGCTTTGATCTGAGAAGGATTTACCTTAATACCACGGTTAGAAATAAGAAAATCCAAAAACTTACCTGATGCAACTCCAAATGCACATTTTTCTAGGTTGAGTTTCATATTAAATTTTCGCAAAATTCCAAATGTAACAGATAGATGAGAAATATGATCATGAGATCGCTGGGTTTTGACGAGCATATCGTCTATATATACCTCCATTGTCATTTAAATGTTCTTGGAACATTTCGGTGACCAAGATTTGATAGGTTGCCCAGCATTTTTGAGATCAAAGGGCATTACTTTATAACAGTAAGTCCCCTTGTCTGTGATGAAAGAAGTTTTTTATTCACCATTAGGGTCCATTTTAATTTGGTTGTACCCTGAATATGCATCTAAAAACTTAAAAGTTCATGTCCTGCAGTTGCATCAATTAATTGATCTATATGTGGTAAAGGAAAAAAATCTTTTGGATAAGCTTTATTAAGATCTGTATAATATACACAGACTCGTCAGTTACCATTTTTCTTAGGTACAACAATTGTATTGGCTAACCAATTAGGGTACTTTACCTCGCATATTGATCCAATTTTTAATAGCTTTTGGATCTCATATTGAATCACATGGTTTTTTAAAACCCCTTGCTTTCTTTTCTTTTGCTTTATTGGTGTAAAGGATGATTCTTCGTTTAATTTGTAAGTGATCACATCCGGTGGTATCCCTGTCATGTCACTATGGGACCAAGCAAAACAGTCCACGTTATATATTAGAAATTTAACTAACATACCTCTCATGTTTGAGTTTAAATTAGCTCCAACATAAATTTTCCGTTCAGGCCACTGCTTAAATAATATCACAGCCTCGAGTTCTTCGATGGTTGTTTTGATATTTTTATTCTTCGCAGGTTCTTGAATTGTATCAGGTCTCGAGTCTAAATCTGTTTTCTCTCGCTCAGTTAAGGTTTGATTGTTGGCACCTTCAACTGTTTCCTGTAATTGCTATTTTTCTTTGTTTACGGTGCTCGTATTTGTTACAACATTGATACTCCTGGTTGTCTGCTGATCCCCTCGAATTTGACAAATCCCTCACGGTGATGGAAATTTAATAACTTGATCCAGAGTTGATGGAACATCATCCATATCATGTATCCAAGGCCTCCCCATGATCATATTGTAGGACATTTCCATATCAACTACCTGAAATTTAGATTTTTTAACAACATCTGCAGCAAAAGTTGTTAGAATTACCTCTTCTTTTGTTACCACACTTGAATTGTCGAAGCCTGACAAGGTATGCGCCTTGGGTATCATTTTGTCTTCAGCTTTCATTTCACGTAATACCCTTAGTAGTATAATATTTATTGAACTCCCTGGATCAATAACTCATTTTACATTAGTATCATGTGCAAGTAAAGATATTACCAGTGCATCATTATGTAGGGTTGTCACTCATTCGGTATTTGCATCATCGAACGAAATACTTTCATTTTCTAAAACTTGTTGTACCTGTTTCTCATGTGTAATTGTTACTTCAGAAACCTTATTGGAAGCTGTGTAGGTTGTGCCGTGAATATCTTCTTCCCCACTTATCACATTCACTGTTCTCTTCGTTGAAGGAGGCTTTGGTGGCTCTTGACTATTTTTCATATAGGCTTGTTTACCTTTTTCACTAAATAACTCAGTGAGGTACCCTTGCTTCAATAGATAATCCACTTTACTCTGCAATAATCTACATTCTAACGTTTTGTGCCGGTGATCATTGTGGAATTCGCACCAATGGTTTTGATTGCGTCTATTTGGATTTGACCGCATCTCTTTTGGCCATCGTACCTTATCTCCCATGATTCTCAAAACAGCCACAAGCTCGGAGGTAGTGACATTAAAGTTATATCCGTCGAACCTTGCCTTTAAACTTCTGTCATCATCTTGTGACTCTTGTCTGTTCCAATCATTTCTGAATCTTGATGAAGAACCAGATTCCCTGTTCCTCGATTTTTGATCATATTGCTGGCTATCTTGTTTTGACCACGTGTCTTTTCCTGCAGGTCCCATATATGGATCATACCTATTTTTACCTGATCTTTTTCGGTTTCTGATCTTCTGGAACCACCCATTTCTTCATGATGAAACTTAGGTACGGTATCTTCTTCAATTCGCAGTTTCGTACTGTACCTGTTGTAAACATCATTCCACGTGGTTGCAGGGAATTCTCGAAGGCTTTCTTTGAGTCTTCTCGTGGCTTCAGAACTTTTGTCATTTAAATTACTTGTAAAAGCTATTGCAGCCCAGTTGTCATTACACGGGGTAGAGTCATTCTTTCACGCTGGAATTTATCAACAAAGTCTTTGAGCAACTCTGAATCCCCTTGTTTGATTTTGAAAATATCTTTTATTCTTTTATCAACCTTTTGAGCTCCCGAATGTGCTTTAATAAAAGAATCTGCAAGCTCAGCAAAAGTATTTATAGAATTTTTAGACAAAAGAGAATACCAGGTTAAAGCACCCTTGGTGAGTGTTTCTCCAAATTTTTGACCAGTACTGACTCAATTTCTTGTTTGGTCAAGTCGTTATCTTTCACGCCTGTTGTAAATGCAGTCACGTGATCACGTGCGTATGTAGTACCATCATATTTCGGGATGTCAAACATTTTGAACTTTTCCGGAATTGGAAGGGGAGCAACACTTGGCTTCCAAGGTTGTTGTTAGTATTTGTCCATATGTACTTCTTTTATTACAGGCGGAACTCGAGGAATTTGCTCAATATGCTCATTTTGTTCCTTAATCTGTTTCTGCAAGGTTAGTAATAAATTTTGCAAATAGAAATTATTTGAATTACCTGGTTCCCCTTCTTGTGGTTCACCGGTGGTTCCTCCATTTCGAGAATTAACAAGAGCAGAACGAGGATTATCTAATGTATTATTATTAGGGGTTGGTGTGGGTGGTGCAACAGGCAATCGACTAACTAGATCCTGAATAGCTTTGCCGACCTGTGCATCAATTAGCTTTTGTAAAGCTTCATTTGCACGTCCTTCAAAATGTTCAGATTGTTCTTGTTGATCAGCACGGGATTTAGGAGCAGAAGTGTCTTCACAATATTGAATGGTGAATCTTGAGGGGAGGGAACCACGTCAATGTTCGGTAGGTCTCCTTGATTTTGATGGATTTGATTTTTATGGTTTCCCATTGTGTTATCATTGTTATTGTTGTTTCTGTTGTTGTTTACATGTTGATAAAGACGAATAAAACGTAGCTTCAAAGAAAAGATCATCAAATTTCCGGTAACGGAACCAATTTGTTTAACCAAAAATATGATTCTTTGGTCAAAGCTCAAGATAAATAGAAATTCGGGTTACTGATAATCAGGAGATGAAAAAGAAATAATAGTCTTTTTGAGAAATAAGCAGTAAATGAGTTTGTATTCCAGTGTAATATCGATGATATTCTGTGTCCTTACAAATGATGAGACCTCCTTCTTTTATAGTTGATTCCAAGTAAAGGAGTAATACATTAGTCTTAATGAGACAATTATGAGCAATAAATGATATTAAATAAGACGTTACACAATCATTCCTATTTAATACCAATTCTCTAACTTATTGGGTATTTATTACTGAATTTGGACTCCTTTTCGTCATCATATCCATGTCTTCAATGCCTTCTTATCTCTTAACTTTTGCTTCTCGTGCCTATTTAGCTTTCCGTTTTCCGTATCTGTTGCACTCGTGCCTCTTAACTGATCATCATGTTTTGACCATTTGACCAGTCCTCATGTCATGCCACGTCACCTTCAATGTAAATTCAGTTTTTTCCCAATACAAAATTATTTTCAAATAAAAAAAGTAGTCATTCTTTTTGGTACGGTTTTAACTAAAACGAATAGAGTAGTAGTTAATTTCATTTGGATACTTTAGTGTGAAATTCTTTTTATTGGCTAAATAAGTTTTGGCCCTCTAACTCTATTTCTTATATTTCACTTTAACATAAAAGCTGAAACTAGTGCAAAAAATATATTGTGTGTCTATACACAAATCTAAGGTGTAAATTAAATATTGTCACATGATTTTTTCATCCATATCAAACGGGTCAATATTAAAATATCTAAATCTGACCATATTTTGTTTGAGTTTATTTCATCTAAATGGGCCATGTATGAAATCTTCAGATGAAAGCTTTGGAACTTAGAGAATGAAGACTGGGGCTACAGTGGATGAAAACATACGGTCGGGTTCAGGCATTTTGGTATTGACCCGTTTGACATGGATGAAAAAACCAGGTGGTAATATTTAGTTGGATATTTATTACACTTCAAATTTGTGTATATACACGCGCTATATCTTTTGCACTGGCTGCAGTTTTTGTGTTAGAATGGAATATAAGAAATAGAATTAGAAGACCAAAACGTAAATATATAAAATAGAGTTGGAGGACCAAAATAATAAGGTAAAGACAAAATGCCAAAATAAAAAATAATGCCTAAGTTGAATGAGCTGGATACGTATTTGGCCCATATTATTCGACGAAGAGCTTGACGCAGGACATGGAAAGACACAAGAATTGTACAGTTAACATATTGTTTCATTTCCTATTCTCTTGTTCTTTTTTCCACTTATCTATTATTAGAAGTACTCGTTTATTTTGCGTATCGAAACTCCGGTTAGTTTTTTAATTTTGGTCAGATTATTACTGATGTTGGTTTGATGGTTATATTGTTACTCTTTGTGTTCGGTGAAAAAATAAATCACTTTGGTATAATAAATATGGTTAATTCCGCCTTTTATGTATCTTGGATGATAAATCAAATGTTGATGACAATCAAACAACTTAACTGATTGATGTTAGAATAGAGCACTTTGCTTGGCTTTATAATATGGGTAACTTAATTGCATTTAGCTCGATAAATATTTGCAGTATAGATAGTCGAAAATATAGAAACGCAAAATGTCACGACCTGGTGCCATGGGGAATGCGCCAGTCTGGGCCATACTTTTCATAAGGCCCAATAAACTCCTCTGAGACCTGAGCTGGCCCGATAGGAATAGTCAGAGTTGGAGCCTCCCCGTCGAACTCTACCTGAGGTTCCACGGCTGGGGGCTGCTGCTCGGACCCAGGGCTGAGCCTTGCCCCTGCCTCGACCTAAGCCGCAGCCTCGGCCTTGACCTTTGCCCCTCGTAGGAGATGTTGCTGGAGGCTCTGCTGCTCAGCTAAAGAAGCGGTACTTGTTCTCGCCATCTACGAGAAAATAAGTGTAGGAGAGTTCAATGAGTATTGAGAAAAAAACAAAATTGCACGACAGAGTTTAATAAAAGTCAAATTTGTTCATAACTTTATAGCCTCTATGAGATAATCACATACGTCTCTGTACCGATCCCTAGATCTACTACGCTTGATCCTGAATTGTGATACCTAGGCAACCTAGTGCTTTGGTACCAACTTGTCACGGCCTAAAATTTTTACCGTCGGGATCGTGATGGAGCCTAACGTCACACTTGCCAAGCAAGCCAATGTTAGAGGTTATTTATCCAGTTCTTTACATTTTTAGTGATTATCAGTAAACAAGCAAAAAAAAAGCGAAATAAACGTGAAACTATATAAATATCAACTTTAATTACATGCTACTTCTACCCAGAATCCGAAGTCACAATTCACGAACACACTAAGATTTTCTACAAAGTTTATCCGAGAAAATATAATTGTTTGTGAAGTAAAGTAAAAATAATAAGTATAAGAGTGTAGAAGGGGATGCCAGGGCCTGCGAACGTTAGTAGGACTACCTTGGGTCTCCCAGCAATGAAATCTGCAACCAACCTCTCGATCAGCCACTACCTGCCCCAAAATATGCATAGGAAGTTAGGGTACAGTATCAGTACAACTGACCCCATGTACTGGTAAGTGACGAGCCTAACCTCGACGAAGGAGTGACGAGACTACGACGGGACACTCACAATATAAGCTGCATACAGTGAATAATAAGATAGAAAAGAAAGCATAATAAAGTAAAAACAATAAGTGCAAGAAATAAATACAGGACCCAACATACTTCATCAGTGCTCATCTATTACCAATCCTTAAGTGCAATTCAATACTGCTATACTGCTAACACAGTCAAAGAAAGAACATAAACATATAAATTATTGTGGCGCGCAACACGATCACACCAGACATATCACAATCCTCCCTTATTTCTTCTTAATATCATAAACAATAAAATATAGATAAAAATATTGCGGCGCGAAATAAAACCGATCCCACTTTATAATAATAATCACAATCACAGTTCACCCTTATTTCACCACATTCCACCCTTATTACACTTGTTGTAGGATGCAACCCAATCCCATCGTATAATATCAATTCACCCTTATTCCTCGTGTCACCCTTATTCCACATATTGCAGCATGCAACCCAATCCCACCAGATTCATATCAGTTACACATGAAGTATAGAAGTTTCACAAATTAACACAAGATCCTTCCCAATACTTAAACTTCAGAACAAGAAAAATAGAAATTTTATACTCAATAAAACTCAACACAAGTAATACTATTCAGCGAGGCCAATCCAGAATATCACTAAAATACAAATAAGAACAACTTAAGCAAGTAATAGGGGATAAGGAAACTACGGAATAACAATTATCTTCAACAAGGAGAAACAATATCTAACAAGTAGCAATTAAGCATGGAAACACAAGTAGGCATGTAACAATTAAAGCAGGGAAAGAAACAAAATAAGAAGACCGGGAGAGGAACATGCAAGGCAGATAATAGAAGTGGAAGAAAATAAGTTAGAGATTACAAATCTATGAATTGGTGTAGAGTTTTCCCTCTAAAATCACACCTAGGCGAGCTGTAGTGGAGAGTAGGGGTGGGCATCAGTCGGTTCGGTTCGATTTTAAAAATTATCGGTTATCAGTTTTTAAATATCATCACTCGATAACCAATCCGATAAGATATTTCTTATCGATTATTGGTTTATCGGTTATTGATCATTATCGGTTCGGTTATCGGTTTACCCGATAAGATAAAACTAAAATTAAAAGTGATAAACCAGGAATCCGAAAAGTGCTGAATATTAAAAGTGAATACAACATTGTTATAGAAGACAATGCTAGTATGCTACTGCTTTAATTATTGAATAGAGAAATAATGCTTCAAGAAATAATGCTACTCATCTTGATTTCGTTTGATTTTCAGAGTGACACTTCACAGTATTAACTAGCAGTGATGTCAAAGTTTATTGTTAATATTAAGTAGTTACTAATTTCGGATAAAGATGATTTTATAGAACATTTGCACTTAATAGAATTTTAACATTATGTTCAATAAAATTCATATTCTAATCCACTTTACACTTATTATAATTTTTTATTAAATTTAAAATAAAATTTATCCTTTAGTTTTAGTAATAGAAAATATTTACGTCATGAATAGAAAAACGACAGAAAATCAGAAGAGACTAAACAACTTAGTAATCCAGACTAAGCTACAATCATGCATATATGAAAGTGAAAGCAAGAATCGGTGGGCAAAACAAGAAAATCATTTTCATCTGACACGGTTTGCCAATTCAAGGAAGCTACAACGATCTTTCCTACTGCATTTTCTCTTTAACAGAAGCAAACACCATGAGCCAAAACTTATATAAGACAGAACTTACACGATGAGGGAGTGACGGGCTCAGTTGGGCAGGCGTGGCCGTGTGAGTCGTGAGGCGGTAGCGAAGTGGCGGTGGTCTGAAGGTGAGGACTGGCATGAATATGAATGAGGAGGCGGGCGTAGGTGTACTGGTTTGAGCGTGACTGCGTGAGTGAACTGAAAATGAAAGTATGAAACCCTATGCTACAATGCACTAAGGGTAAACTAGTAAATTTATAAATCCTATTGGGTTATCGGTTTACCCAATAACAAAAATGTTTACCCGATTCCGAACCGATAACCTTATAATATATTTTTTCACCCATTATCGAATCATTAATCCAATAACCCAATACCGATAATCCAATAAGTAATTAACGGTTCGGATTATCAGTTTTACCCGATATATGCCCACCCCTAGTGGAGACTTTATGAAAAATGGGCAAATCCCGTTTTTGAACTATATTAAGGTCTGGGCGTCAGGCCTTCTTTGCGTTCGCGAAGGGCCTGCCGTGTTTGCAATGCACAACAACCTGAAGAGATTTCGCGTTCACGATGGTTTGTTCTCCCCGGCCATCGCGTCGCGAGCCTTGGCCCGTGTTCGCGTAGAAAACCCCACTGATCCTCGGCCCATCTCTAATACCCTACGTGTTCGCATCTTGTCGGTCGCGTTCGCAAAGAGCATACCACCTAGTGCTCCGCGTTCGCGGCCATGGCCTCGCATTCGCATTGAAAAAACCATCGCCCAACCCATCTCACACTTCGCGTTAGCGAGGGAGCCTTCGCAAATTCAAAGAAGGAAACCAGAAGGCACCTGGAGCTGTAGACCAGATTTCTATGTCTAAAACTTACCGTAGCCTATCCCAAACTCACGCGAGCCCTCGGGGCTCCAAATCAGATATGCACATAAGTCCTAAAATATCATAGCCTATCATACGAATTTGCTCACAAGTCAAATCACCAAAATAACACCTAAAACTACAAATTGAACACCAAATTGAATGAAATTTTCAAGAAAGCTTTAAAACTTTTATTTTCACAACCGAACGTCCGAATCACGTCAAACTAACTCCGTTTCTTACCAAATATCACAGACAAGTTATAATTATTATATTGAACCTGTATCAGACTCTGAAACTAAAATACGGGCATGGTATTAATAATACCAAATATCAACAGATTCTTAAAACAATTTAATTTTCAAAAATTCATATCTCGAGCTAAGGGCCTCGGAATTCGACTCCGGGCATATGACCAGGTCTCATATTCCAATACTGACCCACCGGGACCGTCAAAATATGGTCCGGATTAATTTACTCGAGACGTTGATTGAAGTCAACTAAGGTCAACTTTTAAAGCAAAAAAATCTTGTTTTTACTTGTTTTTATCCTATAAGCCCTTTCGGATCGATACCCGGACTGCGCACGCATGTCAAGAAAGGCTAAAAGAAGATATTTAGGGATTCAGAATACAAAATTTAGTTCTAAAACATAAGATGACATATCGGATAATGACACAAAATAAAGTGTGACTAATATTGATGCATAGAAAAAGATCAGATCAACTTAAAGGCAAAAAGAAGGTAAAACTAATGGAGTTCAAGTAACTGCGAATATTTATATCTAAATTAAATAATGAGATGCTATGATCTGATTTTATTTAATTCCGCAAAGACTTTTTCTATTTATCTGTGCGTTTAAGAATGCATTATATTTAACTTGAACTTAACATCCTAACAAGGCATTTGTGAATTTTAATTTGGAGATAAAAAATATTAATCTTTTGTGCGGCTCGTTAATATAGTTCAACACCTTTAGAGCCTATGGTTGTCTCTGAATTTGTTTGAGATTTTTCATAAGAAAAGCTTCTATAATTTCTCATAATGACATCTTTGTCATCTTCGTAACATCCACTACTCTTCTGCATTAACCTCCCACTACTTATTACCATTCACTATTAGAATTCGGTAACAAAGCGACCAAAAAATGACGATCAAATTTGGTCTGTTAAAAAACCAACCAAAGTTGGTCGTCAAACTTACAAAAATAATAAAAAAAATATTTGAAATACATTAGCTACCATAATTGGTCGCTATTTGGACGCACATTTAGTCAAACTGTTGACTGGACTGGTCAGACTAGCTTGGTCAAAGATATTCTGAGGTTAGCGACCAATATTGGTTGCAAAAGTGGGACCCACATATTTTTTTTAATAATTTTATTATTATTTTATAGAACTATAAATATATATAATTTAAAATTTACGACCAAAGTTGGTCGCTAACTGAAGGATAAGAAGTTAGCGACCAAGTTTGGTCGCTAAAGTGGGATCCAGTTATAATATTTTAATAAATATATATATTTATTTAAAAAATTTATGAAATATAAATAAATATAATTTAAAATTTAGCGACCAAAGTTGGTCGCTTAAGGAAATAGAGACCAACATTGGTCGCCACTGTGGGACCCGGTTCTAACGTTTCACAATTTTTATTTTTTAAATATTATATATAATATAAATAAATCAGATTAAATTTTAGTGATCAAATTTGGTCTCTAAATTAAATTCATGTACAGTTAGTGACCAACGTTGGTCGCTAAATTAAATTAATTTAAAGTTAGTGACTAAAGTTGATCTCTATATGGTCAAAATTAAAATTACTTTTGCGTTTACTATGTAAATAATATAAATGTAAGTAGTTAATACTTTTGTAAAACAAGGGATAAATAGTACTACGAAGCGGGCGTGTGTATCTATATATATAATATAAGTACTTACGCTATACTATGCACTAAGTATAAGTGTATATGAGGTAATACTGTATCGAATACAGCTACTATATATATATATATATATATATATATATATATATATATATATATATATATATATATATATAAAATATGTACTTACGCTATACTATGCACTAAGTATAAGTGCATTAGGTAATACCGTATCGAATACAGCTTATATATATAATATATATTTACGCTATACTATGCACTAAGTATAAGTGTATTAGCTAATATCGTATCGAATAAGGTTATATAAATAATATATGTACTTATACTTGTACTGTGCACTATGTATAAGTGTAGTAGGTAATACCGTATCGAATACAGCTCTTATATATATATATATATATATATATATATATATATATATATATATATATATATATATATATATATATATATATATATATATATGTACTTACGCTATACTATGCACTAAGTATAAGTGTATTAGGTAATACCGTATCGAATACAACTTATATTTATGTGACGATCTGATCCGTCGTCTTTTATATTTCAGCCCATTATCCCCCATAATATGCTCCCCTGTGTGATGATTATATATGTTTGGTGAGTTTGGGATGTTCAGGATCGAATTTGGTTAGAAATGAGACCAATTGTCTCTTTTAGGAAAGCTTAAGTTAAAAAAGTCAACCGAACGTTGACTTGTGAGTTAGAGGGCTCGGAATGGATTTCCGATGATTCGACTAGTTTCATATGGTGATTTATGACTTGGGAGCGAAATCGGCATTTAATTTGGAGGTCCGGTGTAGAATTGGGCCTGAATTGGCTAAAGTTGAATTTCGGCGAATTCCGGTTGATATGTGAGATTTTGATCCAGGGGTCGGAATGGAATTCCGAGAGTTGCAGTAGCTTCGTTAGGTGATTTTGGATATGTCTGTAAAATTTCAGGTAATTCGGATGTCGTTTGGTTGGGTTTTGGATCGGATGCGAATTTGGAAAGTTCTAGTTTAACTTGGAATGAAATTCAATAATTTTGGTGATTTCTGATGTAAAAGATAGAATTCTTATGGCCCAAGCAAGTTTGAATGAGGTATTAAGGCATGTTGTTGCTTTTGGTTGATATCCCGAGGGTCTCGGGATGATTCCGGATGGTTAGACGAGAAATTTTGGAAGTTAGGCATGAAATATGCATGTTGCTTCTGGTATTTCCGCGGAAGCGGGCTAGGGAGTCCTTAAGCGCTTTCCGCAGAAGCGGACTAAAAGCGCAGAAGTATCCAATGGTTAAAGGATCTGGAACCGCTGAAGCGGAAGGGAGACCGCTGAAGCGGGTCCGTAGGAGCGGAAAAGTGACCGCAGAAGCGGTCTTGGGATTTATTGAAGGACCGCAGAAGCGGTCAAAAAGAACGCTGAATAAGGCTGTATCAGGTTCCGGTTATGGGTCTATTTGGGTCTGCGGTTCCAATTCTGGCGGTTTCGGTTCTGCGGTTCTGGCGGTTCCCGGCGGTTCTGATTTTTTTTTAAAATCAATATCTTGTATAGTAGTCATTAGTATATTGTAGAATATATTTTATATGGTGTACTATGTTATTAGTATAATATATATTGTGTTTGGTAATTAGTATATATGTGTATAAGTAGTGTATATTTTGTATATAAGTAGTATATATTGTATATAAATAGTGTATATTGTGTTGTAGTTAGTAATTAGTATAAATTGTATATAAGTAGTATATATTGATAAAAGAATATTGTCATTAGTATATTGTGTTGTATGTTATATATTGTATGTTATATAAATATTCAAGGATTGATATAGAATTAAAGGCAAAGAAATATTGAGACAAAAGATATTCAAGGATATGATAAAGAGCATATTTATTGACCAAAAGGACATATCTTTTTTTATTCTTCCTTCCCCCAATGGAATGAGCACAACATGGTACTAATACCACCATTAAAATGAAAAAAAAACTAAAAGAAGACATGCCAATGTACAAGTTACATCATAGTTTATGTATTATTTCTAACAAATCTCATAAAACATTCAAGGTTTGGAGGTGGTTGTATTGGCGGTGGTGGAAATGAAGCTTGTTCATCACCACTTCCGGGTGAAGATGTTTCCTGAGCAAGTTCCGCTAGCATTTCTTTATAGCACTCATCTATTTCTGGTTGTGATTCAGCTAGCCCAAAGTTCCTTCTTTCTGCGCGGATCCAATCTCGAAAAAGCACTGATTTTTCCAAGCTGTCCCGCATCGACGCCCTGTGATCACCTATTTGTAGTCTTGCTTGACTAAAGGCGCTCTCCGATGCAACAGTTGACGCTTCAATCGACAGAACATCCCGAGCCATCCTTGCAAGAATGGGAAAATGCTTTTCCCTTGCCTTCCACCAATCCAAAAGGTCGAAAGAGCCGTCTGGATTCTCATTCTCTAGTCCATGAGACAAATAAACTTGAAGCTCATTTAGATGGGAAAAATCATCTACATTTTCACCTTGAGTACCCCTGAACTCCGTCCACGATTTAAGAGCTGTTAAGCCAGCAGCTCTTTTAGGCGCCTGTGATGTGGACGAAGTAGGGGTTGGAATATTAGGCCTAGCATGCTCTAACGCCTGTTTATAAGCATTATAAACAGTTTGAGCATTCACTGTAATTGATGCTTTCGCATCAGATAGTGTAGCCATTTCTTCTTCTTCAAGATCTAAAGCTTGATAAATAGTAGAATACCAAAAGTTAGGACCTTCTACTTTCATAGTAGGATTTAACATAGCAGCCACACCAAATATAGGAGGGATTGGAAAAAAATATTTTTTAAACTTCTTTTCCATTTCAGTAATTGCAATTTCATAAATTTCCCCTCCCTCGTTAAAATCAACAAACAAATTAGCAAGTGCGGCAATATAAACTAAACAGTTAGAAATAGTTGGATAATATTGGCCAGATAAAGCAGTTGTAGCCACATGAAAATATTCTAAAAAATCTAAAAGAATTTTAACGTTAATCCAATCTTGATTAGTTAGCATGTCATTATCTTCCTCCCCACAATCCCGAGAATTATAAGTAGCGTTAATTGGGTTTCTATATTCGTATGCCACTACTAAACTTTCGTACATGTAGTTCCACCTAGTCGGGCAAGGTTTAGGAACCTTTCTTTCTCTAAGGCCATATTCGTCACATTTTTTAAAATATTCTCTAAGTCTACTTCTACGGTTAGAATAAAAAAGCCAATTAAGAGCGAATTAACCTTTTCAATTTCTATGTTTAAAATTCTCATACCATCACCAACAATTAAATTATAAATATGACACATACATCTAAACATGGAAAACATTAGTAAAAGCAGGATTAAGTGTTCTAGTTAAAATACCTATTGCACTAGTGTTGCTACTAGCGTTATCCATGGAAATTGACATTATTTATCACTAAAACAAAAATATCTACATACATCTAAAACAGTGTTAGCAATAAACTTACCAGTGTGCCGTGAATTAATTATTCTATTGCAATAATGCGTTTTTGCATTGTCTAGTCTTCGTCTATCCAATGACTAGTTACGGTTAGATAATCACAATCATTATTACTTCTACCAATATCAGTTGTAATAGGCATACGATTACTTATATGGGTAAATAAGTAACGCAAGTATTGTTCATATTCATGCTTGTATTTATAAATGTCGGCCTTAACTGTGGCGCGAGGCCCACCGTTATACGTAGGATTAAATACTCTTCTACTATAATGAATCCAAGCAGGATTAGAAGCAAAAGAATAAGGCAAACACATAACAGTAATCATTTTAGCTAATTCTTCACGATCCTTATTTGGATCGTAATACAATATACCTCCGGTGACTGTGTTTATTCCTGGATGAACTAGATTTGAACCAGTACTTGGGTTAACTGTTGTTTCAGGACTTGTCCTCCCCTCTTGTTGCGCTTTCTGTTGGAAATATCTAGCCTTATCGCTAGGGTGTAATTTTATATGTTTAACTAAACTACCTGTGCCGCTACGATCTCCAGTATACCTATGCACAAGTAATTTCCCACAAGATTTACACTTAGCCTTATTTTGTTCTCTTAGTTGAATAAAAAATTGCCAAACAAATGAAGTTTCTGAACGTTTAGGAGGTTGTCTACTAAAAGTGGGAGTTTGTACGGGTGGGTGTTCCGGTTCATCAGTAGCAGGACTAGTAGGTGTATGATCTAAATCTACCGGAGCTTGGGTTTCGTCATCATCATCATCCTCATTTCCCTCTAAGATAGGTGCAATAGGATAAAGAATATTCATAATATCATCGTCTATTCTATCACCAACTGCTACATCATGTAGAAAATCAACATCGCTAAATTGAAAACATGGTTGATCACTATCAAGGATTCCGAAGGTTTCATTAGTATTTCTAGGTTGGCTACTACTTTGAACTTGTTTATCTTTTCTAGGTCGGGGAGCCGGGGGAGGGGTAGTATTTTGGCGACTACTTTCACCGGTTTTAGATTTTCCTTTTCCGAACATATTTTTCAATGAAAATGCCATAATAATTACAATTAAGCAAAATAACAACACACAAAAATATTCTTAGCACGTATGAGTTGAAACGAGTTTACCGGATTGACGAACAACTTCTTGAAAATTGAAAATCGTTGAAATTGAACACTTGAAAACTTCAATTCAACAACTTCACAATGTTTCACGAATTTGCAACAATAAATTAAGCACTTGCACTAGAAAGATGGAAAGAGAGCTTGAGAGAGATTGAGAGATATTGATGAATTGGTGAATTAAAATGAAAGAATGAGGGGGTATTTATAGTTGAGAAATGGAAAATTATGTAATTATATAAAGTTTGGGGTTAAATTAAAGTTTGGGGGCCAAATGGCTATTTTATGAAAATTCCAAACGGCTAATTTAGAAAAAGAGCCGTTTGGAAATTTAAAAAAAAAATTTTTTTTTTAAAAATCGGATCGTTGCGAAACTGTTTTGAACCGGATGGAACCGCTTGAACCGGTCCGGTTCCGGTTCCGGTTCTGGCGGTTCCGGTTCCGCGGTTCCAACGAGTGGAACCGCTCCATCACGGTTCTGGGGAACCGCCGGAACCGGAACCGCCGGAACCGGCAGAACAGCCAGAACCGCGGTTCCGGTCCGGTTCCGGTTCGGAACCGCGAAAAATACAGCCTTAGCACTGAAGCGGAATCGCGGAAGCGGCGAAAAGGCCGCGGAAGCGGAAATCGACCTCAACTTTAATGCAACAGTAGGTTTTGAAAAGTTAAAAGAGAAGAACATTTTAGACCTCGGCTAAGGCGATTTTGGTGCGATATTTGGAGGGGATTTCGAGAGATATCATCAGGTATGGACCCTTAGACCTCGAATAGGTAATTATGGTGTGAAATCATGGATTATATACTAAGAAATCAAGGTTTTAAATGTCAAAAAAATGGTGGTTAGGGCTTGAAACCCAAGTGAATCTTAAGTGTCGATTTGAGGGGTCAAATGGACTCCGATTTTTGTATTTTTGATATGTATGGACTCGTGGCGAGACGAGGATTCAGGAAATGTGAATTTCATAATTTTTCAAGAAGTGGCCCTGGGGCTCGGGTTTTGCCAACTTCGTGATTTTGGGTGTATTTCGAATTATATAGATTGTGTTATGATCCATTAGCCTATTGTGACGTATTCCTATTGGTTTTGATCATATTTTGCATCAGCGGAGGTTTATTCTCGAGGGAAAGGCATTGCGAGCTAGTTTGCGGCCGGCTTGAGGTGAGTAATGGGTGTAGATGATAACCCGAGGATTTGAAACCCCGGTATATCACATTGTGACTCTATTATGAGGCTAGACACACGCTCCATGGCTAGTGCGGGGTCGTATATATTGGAAATTGTGACTCGGTCCAATCCGAGGGATGTATTGTACTATGTTGGCAATTTCTTCACGTATTATATTGATGATATTTGGGCTTGATGCCATGTTTGGTGCCTTATGCCGACTTGTAGGATCCTCAGGGATCGTTATCTCAGAATTTTCATGATTTACATATTATTTGATATCAGTCCAGGTTTAAATACTATTTTTGCGAACTCAGCCATATTTATACGTTTTAAAAACTCAAATGATTTTTAAATGATATTTCGGGCTGACGAGTACTATCTCGCTATTTTTGGAATATATATTATTTTTAATGGATACGGTGGTAACTAAGGACACCGCGTATTGTAATGAAAATGGTGGTAACTAAGGACACCGTGTATTGTGATGGAAATAGTGGTAACCATTGGTACTGTATGATATGGCGCTTGGGTTGTAGGAGCCTCTCCAGGGTCTGAACCCCCACAGTGAGCGCGGGTACCCATATGGATCGGGCTGCACGTTCCGCGGTGTTCATGCATTGCATTGCATTTCATGCATTTATTTACTGTTGCTTATTTCGTATATCTCTGTGACTGGTACTGCATATAATTGCTAGATAGTTTTATTTTGTGTTATTTTGTGTTTTCTTACCTTCGGTTTTTTATAGATGCTTATTACTCGCTGCGTTGGTAGACTCACCCCATACTCCCTACATCTTGTGTGCAGATCCAGGTGCTCCAGAGGTCTAGCGTTGCTGCTGTTGCTTTTCCAGTTGCCAGAGTATTGAGGTAGCTGCCAGTGTCCGCAGGACCGATTACTCTGCTCTTACTAGTTATCTCTTTTTATTCAGACATATGTATCTTTCTTTTCAGACTTGTGTTCAGTATTGTTAGAGGCTCGGTACTCGTGACCCCAAGTCTTGGGAGTTTGTTCAGTGGTGGTTTCCTATTCGTACAGTTACATTTTCTAGTTATTTTGGATTTTAGTGTTAATGTTGTCATATTTTTCCTTTCTTGCCTCGTGTTTGGTTGAATCACTGTAATTGGGAAGGTGTTGGTCGGGCTTGCCCAGCCTTGCGGCCGGGCGCCATCACGATCGGGTTGGGTCGTGACAAGTTGGTATCAGAGCTTAGGTTTACTAGGCTTAGTAGAGTCTCGAGGATCAGTACATAGACATCCGTATCATATACTCGAGGGGCTACAGAACTTATAGGAAACACTTCACTTTCTTGAAATCTTATCGTGCAGCTTTGTTGATTTGAGAACTGAAATTTCTTATTCTATTCTCTCACAGATGGCGAGAACCCGTGCAACCGAACGTCATGGACGACCCCCATTGCCACCAGCTAGAGGCCGTGGACGCGGTCGTGCCCGTGGTCGTGGTAGAGCAGCAGGGGAAGTACCAGTTGACCTACCCGTTGTCCCTATTCAGGATTAACCACCAGTTGTTGAGGCTCCAGTAGCACCTACTCAGGCACCGGTAGTGCCCTTTGTGATACCTGGTCTTCAGAAGACGTTGGCTCAGATCTTATCTGTCTGCACCGGGTTAGCTCAGGTGGTATCATCTACCACAGCAACGACTACTTCTCAGACCGGGGTGGTCATCAGACCCCCACAGCTCGTTCTCCAGAGCAGGGTGCACAGGGTTTGCAGACCCCAGAGGCACCACCAGTTCAGCCAGTTGCCCCTGTTCAGCTAGTTATTCCAGTTCAGGGTGATGGGATACCAGTGATGCCAGATGATAAGCAGCATCGTCTGGAGAGGTTCAACAGTCTTTCACCTCCGACTTTTAGCGGTGTTCCAGGCGAGGATGCCCAGGGGTTTCTTGATAAGTGTCGACGCATGCTCAGGACAACATGGATTTTGGAGACTAGTGGGGTATCTTTTACCATTTTTCAGTTCTCACGAGCAGCCTTCACATGATGGGAGGCATATAAGCGGCGTAGGCCAACAGGGTTGGCACCGTTATCTTGGCAGGAGTTCTCCACTATCGTTTTGGAGAAGTGGGTACCTAGGTCGCAGAGGGAGGAGTTACGCAGGCAGCTTGAGTTGCTTCGTCAGGGGGATATGTCTGTGATGCAGTATGAGATAAGATTTGTAGAGTTAGCCCTTTATGCTCCCTGGATGGTCCAGACGGATCAGGAGAGGATTAGACAATTTGTGGACGGGCTCATTTATTCCATTCGTACTCTGATGACTCGAGAGGGTCTTGAGCCATACTTTTGAGGAGGCGGTGGATATAGCACGTGATATTGAGACGGCTCTCCGTCAGGAGCGAGAGGAGAGGGAGGCCAAGAGGCCTCGAGGTTCGGGCAGTTATGGTGGCACTCTATCAAGGGGCCAGTTTCATCAGGGCTGAGGTCGTTCTTTCAGGCCTCCTAAGTTAGGACGCCCAGAATACAGTGGAGATTCTTCCGGTCGTGGCCGTCAGGGTCACCAGCAAGGCCAGTCTTCACTCAGTGCCCTCCCAGCTCAGAGTTCTGCACCCGCTGCATCAGCCCAGGGTTCATCTGCGGTGAGGTTCAGTCCCCTTCTCTAGTTTCAGTCATATGTTATGAGTGTAGGGAGTTTGGTCATGTAAAGAGACATTGTCCTTGACTTCATGGTGGTAGGTTTCAGCAGAGGGATCATCCCTCCTCTTCTTCTCCATATGTTTCAGCACCACCCCAGTCAAGTAGGGGTGGAGGTCAGTCATCTAGAGGCCGCCCCAGGAGGGATGAGCGATCGAGCGGTGGTCAGGCCCGTTTCTGCACTCCCGGATATGAGAGTTGCTATTGCTTCAGATGCAGTGATCACAAGTATTATCTCAGTCTGCCACAGTGATGCTTCTGTTTTGTTTGATCCCGGGTCTACATATTCTTATATATCTTCTTACTTTGCTCATCATTTGGGTACTACCCGAGGGTGTCTAGCGTTGCATGTGCATGTATCTACCCTGGTGGCTGATACTATTATTGTGGACCACGTGTATCGATCCTGTCTTGTTACCATTGAGGGTCTGGAGACCCGAGCTGACTTGCTGCTTTTGAGCATGGTTGATTTTGATATTATTCTGGGCATGGATTGGTTATCACCGTGCCATGCTATTCTGGACTTTCGCGCCAAGACAGTCACGTTGGCTTTGCCGGGTATTCCGAGGGTTGTGTGGCGTGGTTCGACTGATTATGTACCCAGCAGGGTAATCTCTTTCTTAAAGGCCTAGCGGGTGGTTGGGAAGGGATGTTTATCATATATAACATTTGTGAGGGATGTTGGAGCTGAGACTCATAGTATTGATTCGGTTCCCGTGGTGAGGGAGTTCCCTGATGTATTTCCACCAGACCTGTCGGGCATGCCGCCGGACATGGATATTGACTTCGGTATTTATTTGGTGCCGGGCACTCAGCCCATTTCTATTCCTCCCTATCGTATGGCACCAGCAGAGCTAAAGGAGCTGAAGGAGCATCTGCAGGAACTCCTAGATAAGGGGTTCATTTGTACGAGTGTGTCGCTGTGGGGCGTACCAGTGTTATTTGTTAAGAAGAAGGATGGCACAATAAGAATCTGCATTGATTACAGACAGTTGAACAAAGTGACAGTGAAGAACAAGTATCCATTACCTCGTATTGAGGATTTGTTTGACCAGCTTTAGGGAGCAAAGGTATTCTCTAAGATCGATCTCCGTTCAGGCTATCACCAGCTGAAGATTAGGGATTCTGATATTATGAAACAGCTTTCAGGACGAGATATAGTCATTATGAGTTTCTGGTTATTTCCTTTGGGCTGATTAATGCCCTAGCAGCATTCATGCACTTGATGAACAGTGTATTTCAGCCGTATCTGGATTCTTTTGTGATCGTGTTTATTGATGATATTCTTATTTACTCGCGTAGCTAGGAGGAGCACGCACATCATTTGAGGGTGGTATTGTAGAGATTGAGAGAGGAGAAGTTGTATGCAAAGTTCTCCAAGTGTGAGTTCTGGCTCAACTCCGTAGCTTTTATGGGACACGTGGTCTCCAATGATGGTATTTAGGTTGATCCAAAGAAGATCGAGGTGGTGCAGAGTTGGCCCAGACTATCCTCAGCTTCTGAAATTTAGAGTTTCCTATTTGGCGGGTTATTACCGCAGGTTCGTTCAGGGTTTTTCATCTATTGCTTTGCCTTTGACGAAGTTGACGCAAAAGAATGCATCATTTGTGTGGTCTGATGAGTGCGAGGAGAGCTTCCAAAAGCTCAAGTCATTATTGACTACGGCTCCAGCGTTAGTGTTGCCAGCATCTTCAGGTTCTTATACAGTATATTGCGATGCTTCGAGGATTCGTATTGGTTGTGTTTTGATGCAGGAGGGTAGAGTGATTGCATATGCTTCTCGGCAATTGAAGCCCCATGAGAAAAACTACCATGTTCATGACTTAGAATTGGATACCATAGTTCATGCCTTGAAGATTTGGAGGCACTATCTATATGGAGTATCTTTTGAGGTGTATACGAATCATCGCAGCCTTCAGCACTTGTTCAAGCAGAAAGATCTGAATTTGAGGCAGCGGAGATGGCTTGAGTTACTTAAGGACTATGATATTACCATATTGTATCATCCGGGGAAGGTCAATGGCCGATGCTTTGAGCCGGAAGGCAGTGAGTATGGGTAGCTTGGCATATATTCCAGTTGGGGAGAGGCCCCTTGCAGTTGATGTCCTGGCTTTGTCCAATCGGGTGGTGAGATTAGATATTTCAGAGCCCAGCCGGGTGTTGGCTTGTGTGGTTTCGCGGTCTTCTTTGTATGAGCGCATCAGGGTACTCCTGTATGATGACCCGCATTTTCTTGTCCTGAATGACAGGGTCCAACATGACAATGCCAGAGATGTGACTATTGGTAGTGATGGTGTGTTGCAGATGCATGGCCGGATTTGCGTGCCCAATGTGGATGGGCTCCGAGATTTGATATTAGAGGAGGCCCACAGATCGCGGTGTTCCATTCATTCGGGTGCCGCGAAGATGTACTGGGACTTGAGGCAGCATTATTGGTGGAGAAGAATGAAAAGGACATTGTGAGTTATGTGGCGAGGTGTCTCAATTGTCAGTAGGTCAAATATGAGCATCAGACACTCGATGGTGTACTTCAGCAGATGGAGATTCTGGAGTGGAAATGGGAGAAGATTACTATGGACTTTGTGAGTGGTCTCCCTCGTACCTCTAGGAACTTTGATTCTATTTGGGTGATTGTAGATAGACTGACTAAGTCTGCGCATTTCATTCCGGTGTGTACCACCTATTCTTCAGAGCGGTTGGCAGAGATTTTCATCCGTAAGATTGTGCAGTTGCATGGGGTTCTAGTTTCTATAGTCTCAGACAGGGGTACTCAGTTTTCTTCCCAGTTCTGGAAGATTTTTCATGGGGAGTTGGGCACTCAGATTCAGATGAGCACAGCTTTTCATCCGCATGTGGACAGATAGTCCGAGAGTACTATTCATATACTGGAGGACATGTTGCGTGCTTGTGTTATTGATTTTGGAGTTTCTTGGGCTGAGTTCTTGCCGCTTGCGGAGTTTGCTTATAGCAATAGTTACCATTCCAGCATTCAGATGGCACCGTATGAGGCTTTCTATGGGAGACGATGTAGATCTCCAGTTGGTTGGTTTGAGCCCAGCGAGGCTAGACTATTGGGGACAGAGCTAGTTCAGGATGCCTTGGAGAAAGTGAAAGTTATCCAGGAGAGACTTCGTACAGCTCAGTCACGTCAGAAGAGTTATGCGGACCGGAAGGTTCGGAATGTATCTTATATGGTGGGAGAGAAGGTTCTATTGAAGGTCTCGCCTATGAAAGGCGTGATGAGGTTTGTAAAGAAAGGGAAGCTGTGTCCGCGGTTTATTGGACCTTTTGAGATTCTCAGGAGGATTGGGGAAGTGGCCTATCTCGCTATTTTTGAGTTTAAATGGAAACGGTGGTAACTAAGGGCACCATTTATTTTAAATGGAAACGGTGGTAACTACGGACACCGCATATTTGTAATGAAAACGGTGGTAACTAAGGACACTGTGTATTGTGATGGAAACAATGGTAACTATTGGCACTGTATGATATGTCGCTTGGGCTGTAGGAGCCCCCACCGGAGTCTGAACCCCCACAATGAGGGCGGGTACCCATATGGATCGGGCTACACGTTCCGCAGTGTTCATGCATTGCATTGCATCTCGTGCATTTATTTACTGTTGCTTATATTGTATATCTTTATGACTAGTACTGCATTTAATTGCTAGATAGCTATATTTTGTGTTATTTCGTGTTTTCTTGTCTTCTGGTTTTTATACATGCTTATTACTCAATGAGTTGGTAGACTCACCCCATACTCCCTGCACCTTGTGTGCAGGTCTAGGTGCTCCAGAGGTCCGGCGTTGCTGCTGTTGCTTTTCCAGTTGCCAGAGTATTGAGGTAGCTGCCAACATCCGCAGGACCGATTACTCTGATCTTACCAGTTATCTCTTGTTATTCAGACATATGTATCTTTCTTTTCAGACTTGTGTTCTGTATTGTTAGAGGCTCGGTACTCATGACCCCAAGTCTTGGGAGTTTGTTCAGTTGTGGTTTCCTCTTCGTACAGTTACATTTTCTAGTTATTTGGGATTTTAGTGTTAAAGTTGTCATATTTTTCCTTGTTTGCGCTCATGTTTGGTTGAATCGCTGTAACTGGGAAGGTGTTGGTCGGGCTTGCCCAGCCTTGCGGCCGGGCGCCATCACGACCGGGTTTGGGTCGTGACAATATATATAATAAATGTACTTATACTTATACTATGCACTAAGTATAAGTGTATTAGGCAATACCGTATCCAATACAGTTGATATATATATATATATATATATATATATATATATATATATATATATATATATATATATATATATATATATATATATATATATATATAATGTACTTATACCTATACTATGCACTACGTATAAGTGTATATGAGATAATACCGTATCGAATACAACTTATATATATAGTATATGTACTTACGCTATACTATGCACTAAGTATAAGTGTATCAGGTAATACCATATCGAATACAGCTTTTATATATATATATATATATATATATATATATATATATATATATATATATATATATATATATATATATATATATATATATATATATATATATATATATATATATATATATATATATATATATATATATATATATATATATATATATATATATATATATATATATATATATATATATATATATAATATGTACTTACGCTATACTATGTCCTAAGTATAAGTGTATATGAGGTAATACCGTATCGAATACAACTTATATATATAGTATATGTACTTACGCTATACTATGCACTAAGTATAAGTGTATATGAGGCAATACCGTATCAAATACAGCTTATATATATAGTATATGTAATTACGCTATTCTATGCACTAAGTATAAGTGTATTAGGTAATCCCGTATTGAATACATTATATATATATATATATATATATATATATATATGCACTTACTCTATACTATGCACTAAGTATAAGTGTATATGAGGTGATACCGTATCGAATACAGCTTATATATATATATATATATATATATATATTGGTTTACCTCGTATCCGAAAATGGCAACTCAAAGTTCAACAATCGCCTTTCCTCTAGAATTCGACCCTCTAACATAATCAGGTTCAATATTATCAATAAGAATCCAAAAACACAATTCCATAGACTAGAAATGCATTTCCTAGCTTACTTCCAAAAATACTAAAATCTGACACCGAGCCGACGTAGTCCAAACTCGAGGCTCTGACCAAAACCCAATCCCCCATAACCCCACGAGTTCAAATATATAGTTAGATTTTAAATTCGACCTCAAATTGAGATTGAAATACCCAAAATCCCATATACCCCTAACTAAACCCAAAACCCTAAATTCTACTTTGATTTCATGTTTTAGAGCTAGGAATTTAATGATTTGATCAAGAAATAATGAGAAAATAATGTTAGGATTACTTATCCAAGGAGTTGTGATGAATTAGGAGCTTGAAGTTCTTCAATGGAGGGTGTAGGAGGTGAGTTAGTGTGTGAGAGTTTGAATAAAATCCCGTAATGAACAGTGCTGGAATTAATAAAATTCACTGAAGCATTTTGTGCTTCGCGATCGCAACACCTGGGCCGCGTCCACGATGAAGGAATCTGATAAGGCATCGCGTTCGCGATGGGATCTATGCGAACGCGAAGAAGGAAATCAGGGGGGTCCTGGGGTAGCTCTACGTGAACGCGGAAACAGACACGCAAACGCCGTGAAGGGTGAGGCTAAGCTACGCAAACGCGTGGAATTGGACGCAATCGCGAGGTAAGAAGATTTGGGCTACGTGAACGCGAGCCAAGTGCCGCATTCGCGAAGAAAAAATGCATCAGCAACAGATGTTGAAAATTTTGGTATTTTTCTAAGTTTCAAAACACTCCGAATTACTCCGAAGTCACCCCCGAGCCCTCGGGCTCCCATCCAAACACACACACTAACTCAATATCATCATACGAACTTGCTCGAGTGATCAAATCGCCAAAATAACATCAAAATCACAAAATCAACCCCCAAAACTCATGATTTTCCTTTTTAGTTCAAAACATTCAAATTTGCCACTTTTAGTTCGAAACACGTCAAACGATGCCTATTTTCAACCAAACTTTACAGATAGCGCTTAACTCCCATTTAAGACTTGTACCGGGCGTCGCAACCAAAATACGAGCCCGATACCATTATTTTTTATCAATTTTCGTTTACATTTTTCCTTAAGCATATTTATAAAATAATTTTACAGAAAAGCTCCGAACTCGGGCCTGGGACCTCGGATTTCAATTCCGGGAATATGCCCGGGTCCCAAATTTCCTTACGGACCCTACGGGACCGTCACATCTTGGATCCGGGTCCGTTTCCCCAAAACGTTGACCGAAGTCAACTATAGAAATATTAGTATGAAAATTCATAGTTTTTTTAACAAAGAATTCAAATATTTTCACATAAAAATTTTCCAGCTTCGCGCCCGGACTGCGCACACAAATCAAAGCTACCAAATAAGAGGTTTTCAAGGCCTCAGAAGCACAAGGAAAGGGAGAATTACAATGATGACCCTTTGGGTCATCACATCCTCCACCTCTAAAACTATCATTCGTACTCGAACAGACAAAAGAAAGAAGTACCTGAGTCGGGGAATAGATGGGGATAACAGCTCTGTCGAACTCCCAGGACGATGCCTCAGGAGGCTGGCCTCTCCAATGAACACGCACTGAAGGAAAACTCCGCGACCTCAACTGTCGAACCTGCCAGTCTAAAATAGCCACTGACTCCTCCTCATATGACAGATCCTTGTACAATTGGACAATTATGAAATCTAACACGTGGGTGGGATCACCGTGATTCTTCCGAAGCATGGATACATGAAAGACCGGATGCACAGCTGACAAGCTAGGCAGCAATGCAAGCCTATAAGCCACCTTCCTCACACGGTTCAGAATCTCAAATGGGCCAATATACCTAGGGATACGCTTGCCCTTCTTCCCAAACCTCATAACGCCCTTCATAGGCGATACACGGAGCAATGCTCGCTCACCAAGCATGAAAGCAATATCCCTGACGTTATGATTTGCAACACTCTTCTGCTTGGACTGAGCTGACCGAAGTCTGTCCTGAATGATCTTGACCATATCCAAGGCCTCCTGCACTAAACCTGTACCTAATAACTGTGCCTATCCCCGCTCAAACCATCCGACTGCGGACCGACACCGCCTGCCATACAATGCCTCATATGGAGCCATCTGAATACTGGACTGGTAGCTGTTGTTGTAGGCAAACTCCGCAAAAGGAAAGAACTGGTCCTACGAGCCTCCAAAATCAATAACACAGGCTCGGAGCATATCCTCAAGAATCTGAATGGTCCTCTCGGACTAACCGTCCGTCTGGGGGTGAAACGTTGTACTCAACAAGACCTGGGTGCCCAGCTCATGCTGCACCGCCCTCCAAAAATGCGAGGTAAACTGCGGACCCCGATCCGAAATAATAGATATGGGCACCCCATGAAGGCGAACGATCTCCCTGATATAAATCTCAACATACCTCTCGGGTGAATGGGTGGAGGCAACTGGGATGAAATGCGCTGACTTAGTCAGCCTATCAACAATAACCCATATAGCATCAAACTTCTTCTGAGTCATCGGAAGGCCAGTAACAAATCCATAGTGATCCTCTCCCACTTCCACTCAGGAAGCTCAATCCTCTGAAACAACCCACCAGGCCTCTGATGCTCGCACTTAACCTGCTGAAAAATTAGACAACGATCCACATATGCAACAATGTCTTTCTTCATTCTACGCCACCAATAATGTTGTCTCAAATCCTGATACATCTTCGCGATGCCAGGGTAAATAGAATATCGAGAACCATGGGCCTCTGCTAAGATCGACTCTTGAAAACCATCAACATTAAGCACACAAACTCGCCCCTGAAACCTCAATATGCCATAATCTCCCAAAGTCATCTCCTTGGCACCTCCCCTCTGCACCGTGTCTCTCAGGACACACAAATGGGGATCATCAAACTGCCACCCCGGGTACACTGCATCAATGACGAGAGAGCAACTGTGCAAGCTAACACCCTGCTGGGCTTAGAAATATCTTATCTCACAAATATATTGGCCAATGCCTGCACATCCAGGGCAAGCGGTCTCTGGCTGACCGGAATATATGCAAGAACACCCATGCTGGCAGACTTTCTACTCAATGTATCGGCCACCACATTGGCCTTCCCTGGGTGGTATAAAATATAAACATCATAATCTTTTAACAACTCCAACCACCTCCGCTGTCAAATTCAACTTTTTCTGCTTAAACAAGTACTGGAGGCTCTTGTGATCCGTGTACACCTCACACGTCACACCATAAAAATAATGCCTCTAGATCTTCATGGCATGAACAATGGCTGCCAAATCTAAGTCATGAACTAGATAATTCTTCTCGTGGATCTTCAAATGCCTCGAAGCATATGATATGACCTTGCCGTTCTGCATCAACATTGTGCCAAGTCCGATGCGGGAAGCATCACAATATACAGTATAAGGCCCAGATCCCCTGGGCAAGATCAATACCAGTGCCGTTGTCAGAGCTGTCTTGAGTTTCTGGAAGCTCGCCTCGCACTCATCGGACCACCTGAACTGGGCACCCTTCTGAGTCAATCTAGTCATCAGGGTTGCGATGGATGAAAACCCCTCCACAAAACAAATGTGATAACCAGCTAACCCCAAGAAGCTCTGAATCTCTGTAGCTGAAGCTGGTCGAGGCCAGTTCTTGATTGCCTCTATCTTCTTCGGGTCCACCTGAATACCCTCTGCTGATATGACATGACCCAGGAATGCTACTGAACTCAACCAAAATTAGCACTTTGAGAATTTGGCGTACAACTGGCTATCATTCATAGTATGAAGAACCACTCTGAGACGCTGCTCATGCTCCTCTGGACTACGGGAGTATACCTAGATATCATCAATGAATATAATCACAAATAAATCCAAGTAAGGCCTGAACACTCGATTCATCAACTCCATGAATGTTGCCTGGCATTGGTCAAGCCTAACGACATGACCAAAAACTCATAATGCCCATACCGAGTACGAAATGCTATCTTAGAGACATCAGACTCCCTATACCTCAGCTGATGATAACCGGAACTCAAATTTATCTTTGAAAACACCCTGACACCCTGGAGCTGGTCAAACAAATCATGAATCCTTGGCAGTGGATACTTATTATTTATCGTCACCTTGTTCAACTGCCGGTAATCAATGCACATCCTCATCGACCCGTCCTTTTTCTTCACAAACAACACTGGTGCACCCCAAGGTGATACACTAGGTCTAATGAAACCCTTATTAAGCAAGTCATGAAGCTGCTCTTTCAACGCTTTCAATTCTGGCGGGGCCATGCGATACGGCGGAATAGAAATAGGCTGAGTGCCATGAGCCAAATCAATACAGAAATCAATATCCCTGTCGGGCGGCATACCCGGCAGGTCTGAAGGAAAAACCCTGGAGAATCTCCCGAACAATAGGAACAAAGTCGATAGATGGGGCCTCTGCGCTGGAGTCGCGAGCATATGACAAATATGCTAAACACCCCTTCTCGACCATACGTCGAGCCTTGACATATGAAATAACACTATGGGTGGCATGACCTGGGGTCCCTCTCCACTCAAGTCGAGGCAAGTCTGGCAAGGCCAAAGTCACGGTCTTGGCGTGACAATCCAAGATATCATGATACGGGAACAACCAGTCTATCCCCCATATAACATCGAAGTCTACCAAGTCTAGAAGCAATAAATCGACACGGGTCTCAAGACCCTCAAATACCACAACACAAGAACGGTGCACTCAGTCGACCACTATAGAATCACCAACGGTGTGGACACATATACAGGAATACCCAGAGTCTCACTAGGCATGACCAAATAGGGTGCAAAATAGGATGACACATAAGAATAAGTAGATCCCGGATCAAATAATACCGAATCACCACTATCACAGACCAGTACATTACCTGTAATAACAACATCAGATGACTTGGGCCCCGGCCTGGCTGGCAATGCATAACAACGGGGCCCCACCTCCCTGAACTGCATCTCTGGGACGCTCTGCTGCGGGCTGACCCCTACCCCTAGCTGTCTGAGCTCCACCTCTACGCTCCCTACCTCCACCTCTATGGCCTCTACCCCCGCCTCTAGCTGGCTGGGCGGCCTGTGGATCTTCTGCTGCCTGAACCATGGGACGAGGACCCTGCTGCTGTGAACTGTTGGAAGCTCGAGGGCAATACTTGGTAATGTGCCTCAGGTCGCCACAAGTGAAGCAAGCTCTCGGCTGCTGAGAATACCGAAGTGGTGGTGCACTGATAGGAGCTGCTGGTCAGAGTACTTGGCTGAGAGCTATGAACACCTGGAGCACTATGTGAAGCCTGGAGTGCTGACTGGAAAGGTCTCGGGGGATGGCCTCTGTCATGGAAATCCCTAACTCCAGATGAGGTACCACTAAATCTGCCAGAATGTTGAGGCCTCTTGTCTGAACTCTGACTACCTCCTCTAGCCAATGCCATCTCTACTCAGCGGGACGCATTAGCCGCCTCCTGAAAAGTAATAACACTACCAACTCCCACAGCCATTTGTAGGCGAATGGGCTGAATCAATCCATTAATAAACCTCCAAACCCTCTCCCGATCTGTAGGGAGTATCACTACTGGATGGTGTGCCAAGTCCACAAATCTGGTCTCATACTGCATAGCTTTCATGGAGCCCTGCTGAAGATGCTCAAACTGTCTGTGATGTGCTTCCCACAGAGTGACGGGGAGAAACTTCTCCAAAAATAACTTTGCGAACTGATCTCATGTCAAAGCCGGAGAATCTGCTGGTCTAGATAGACAATAATCTCTCCACCAAGTCTTGGCGGACCCCACAAGTCTGAAAGTGCAATAATCGACCCCATTGGTCTCCAATATCCCCGAAGTCCTGAGGATTTCATGACAACTGTATAGAAAGTCCTGAGGATCCTCCGATGAAGCACCGCTGAAAGTAGTAGTGAAAATCTTGGAGAACCGATCAAGTCTCCACAAAGCATCTGAAGACATGGACGTCCCATCTCCGGTCTGAGCTGTAATGCTGGTCTGAGCTGCGACTACGGGCTGAACCAAGGGAACCTGAGTCTGGGGAGCTACCTGCTCCGGAGATTGTGCAGCAGGAGTTTGAACCCCTCCTCCAGCCTGAGAAGTGGCTAGTGCTACTGGTAGCAATCCTGCTCTAGCAACATTGTTCATGAAGACTGCTATGCTGACAAGAGCATCCTGAAGGTCCAAAGAAAACATCACTCCTCCTAGGACCTGATCTGGGCCCACTGGAGCTGGAACCTCTTCATCAAAGTCAATATGAGGCTCCACCTTTGGAACTGCTGCCTGGGGATGAGCTCTGCCCCTGCCACGGCCTCTGGCACGGCCTCGACGCCTGCCCCTCGTGGGAGTTGTTGCTGGGGGCTCGGGCCGCTGCGCGGAAGAAGAAGATGCACGAGTTCTCGCCATCTGCGAAAGAACAGAGTAGAACAAATATCAATACTTGAGAAACAAAATCGCACGACAAGAATGAATAAAGTGAAACTTTTCCTAACTATGTAGCCTCTAGAGGATAAATACAGACATCTACGTACCGATCCCTCAGACTCTACCGTGCTAGTCCGTGAGCTGTGAGACCCAAGTAACCTAGTGCGCTGATACCAACTTGTCACGACCCGGATTTACCCATCATTGGGAGTCGTGATGGCGCCTACTGTCGAAGCTAGGCAAGCTAACCTTTATAATCATTTTCACAAACTTAAATCTAAAACAAATCAAATACTAGAGTATTTAATTAAAAACGTGCGGAAGTCTTTTAATAACAAATACAAAAAACAAGAAGCGGAAAATAAACAACATGTCTCTACCCAATATCTGGTGTCACTGCTCACTGTGAGCACGTGATTTTTTCCATATATATAAATTACTCACAAAAATTCAAAATAAAATAATTTTTTGTTGTCAATTGTTGTGAATTTTATGTTATTTTTTCATGTATTATTTGCATTTGTTTGTGCATGTTTATTTGTTAAATTAATAAAACAAAATACAAAAATATGTCGCATTTTTCATTTAGGATTCAAGTTAACCATTAGGGGTAATTAATTTCGTTTTACAAAAATGAAAATCACAAAAATAGGTATCTTTCACATTTTTTAGCATTTAATGTCAAATTGTGCAATTTTGTTTAATTGGTATTTAATTGTGTAATGCTAATTATTGTTAGGAGTTTAATTAATTTTTGTGAGTTAATTTTATTTATAATTTTATTTAGAATTTTTGTTTTATCAATTAAAAGAAAAGAGAACAAAAAATATATAGAAACAACTCAGATTGGGCCATTTTTCAATAAAATCAATTAGGCCCAAGTCGCCAACGACCATGCCCCTTCCCCGTCATCTTCTTCAGCACACCCATCGTCCTCCCCTTCGTCCAAACTCACCGTCACGTCCAGCAGCGAACACCACCATCCATCATCGTTGGTGCTTCGTCGTCTTCTCCAGCCACCCTTGAACCAGTCGCCAGCTCCATAGCCAAACGACCACTGCCTTCTCCGACCATCGTCAACCTCCACGACCAGCTAAACCAGTCAGCCCCGCCTCCAGCTATTCAACAAACCAGACGAGCCCCCTCGTTCCCCTCCAGCTTCTGTCCGTCGTCAATCCGGCGAGCAGTGGCGAAACTCCATCGTCACAGCCATGGACGACGACCACTGCTGATGTCCGAGTTATAGCTCGACCAAACGACCTTCTGTCCGAGTTCCAGCTCGTCTATGAACGAGCAACGACACTCACAACAGTCCGTGCAACCTCCAATAGTTCAAATCCGAGTTTGTTCAATTTTCAGATTTTTCTTTCGAGATTATTTCATTCTTTTGATCTATTTTTTATTATTGTTCTTGGTTTAAAGTGTTGGTTGTAATCTTGTTTTGTTCATTCTATTTTTTAGATTATCGGTTCTTTGTTTAAAAGTGTTGTTTGTAGTCTTGTCTTGTTCATTAGTTCTTCTTTTTCTTCAAGACCTTTTATTCGATCAGATTTTTCTTCTGTTCGTTTAAGTATATGTTATAAGCTATATAATCAATTTGAGAAGTTTTGTCGATTAATTAGTTTGCTCTCTGTTTTGATTCTGATTGAAATGAACTTGTTGGTTGAACCCAGTTTTCTGCTTGAATTATCGGTGTGAATTTGACCTAAGGATTGGTTGTAGCTGTGTAGTGATTTGGTAAATAATAATCAGTGTAGTTGTAAATCGGAGAAGTTTAAATACAGATTGTTAAGAGTCAGGGCAGGGCAGTTTTTAGGGGGTATTTTGGGAATAGAAAGTGGCCAGATTTGACCAAATTAGTGGTCTGTTAGTTAAGCACCAATAACTCAAAAAGCTTATACAGTAATTCAATGCTAGTAGGTAATAAATCCTTAGATCCTGCCTTAATTTAAGGAAGAAACTAAGGAAAAACCTTCATTTAGTAGGATTTAGTTTGATAATAAACAGATTTCTAGGTGCAATTTTTCAAAGAGGGTAGGTTTAGGAGTTACTATAAATACATAGAATTAAGGAGTAACTAGGGACAGAAAAAATTATAGAGAGCGGACTGAATTTTGGACAGAAAAATCTCAGAACTTAAAGAGTGAAGAAAAAATTGAGAGTTTTTTTTAGAGATAAAAAATTGAAAGGGGAAGTAAGGATAGAATCTGAATTTTGAGAGTTCAAAGAAGTATAAGCTGAAATTTTCAATACTAAAATTCGGAAATCAGTAGTTTGAAAACTAAAAGTGCAGTAGGTTTGAGAGTTAAAAGCTGAAAAGTGAGGTCCTTTATCAGTGAAAATTAGTGCATGTTTGTTTGTTCCATAGAAACTTCCAGTTTCTTCTTTATTGAGTGTTAGAAAACCAGAATCTACTGCCCTTTGTTTCTTGTTACTTTGTGTTCCTGTTTGGGTTGCTATTGGATTGGTTGTTACTGTCTGCTGCTGTGTTGTTTCTCCTACTACTGATTTTCTTCTTCCTTCTGTTCTGTTCTTCCATCCAGGTACACTACTTCGAATTATTTTGGTGTATGTTCATGGAAGTTGAAGTGAAATGGCCAGAAGATTTATTGTTTAAACTATAGAATGCATGTATTTTATTTGATGATAGTTATGTGGTTCATGTATATGGTAGAAATATGTATACTTAGGAATTTCTTTTTATAAGATCGCTGATTAGCAATTGAATGATGTTAACGTTATATTACAAAACTTAGATCCTTGAAACGGCGTGAACATTAGTCAGTGTAGTATATATGTCTAATTTGAGCAAAGTGTTAGAAAATAAAATTATTAGATATGTGTATGTATGAATTTCATAGTTAAATAGTTTCAGTTTCTTTAGTTCATATTACTAGAATAATGGAGTTTGAATCACATTCAGTGGGAATCGGTAAATGGTTACTGTAGAAAATCGTTTTAATTTAGTTGATTGGTAAAATCTAGTTGTGAACCCGCGAAAATTGGAATAATAATTTAAAGTTTGTGATTTTGGGTCCTGTTAGTAATAAGGATCCGCAAGTAATTAGGCAAACATAATGGCTAGTAAATTCATAGAATCAGTAGGCTTACTATATTTGAAGTTAGGATCGTAATAGTAACCGCTAAGGTCATTAATTTAATAGGCATGAATTAAGCTCGAACAAGGTGAATTAGAGTCCCTTTAATTTTAATAGACTCTTCCAAGTGTCGATCAAGTTTTAACAAACTTTTGCAAGCTTTAGTAATTAAGATTCTTTTGCTTCTTATTTCTAATAGTTGTAAATAAGTAATTCTAATGGTGCAATTCGTATAACCATGTGGGCTTTATTTATTTAAATGATAATTAGTTTACTTCGATAATATCATTTGTAAATCACATACTCTATTTATCTTCAAGTTTTAGGAATATTGGCTTATAGAATAAAGCGTAAAATACTTTCTCTTTGCGTAAGTTCAATTGTAAATATTCCATTAGCATTTGTCTTAAGTTAGTAGCCAATATGATGGCCTTTTCGAGCTTTGTAATAAACTAGGATGTGTTTTTTTATTAGAGACTTACATAATAAAAAATGTAGCCGCTTTAGGATTGTCCTTTTAAAAATAAATGAGACGAGCCTCGCCAAAATAAATAGCAAATCGCAGAGCCCTCATAAATGTATATATTAACTACTTAGATTTTGGGAGGGACCGTTTAGCGAATTTCACGACATTCCCCAAAAATAATAACATGATAGTCTTTTTAGGCGCGTGATTAATAATCTTACCTTCTTAAACTCGGGTGTGCATTTCATGCGACCCAAATCTAAATCCCAAAACATCGAATCAGATGTGTTCAGGATTGCGGGTTCATTTCATGCGGCGCAATTCAAAGATATGTCTCAGACGACGTTCAATTTTCTTTAATAAATTCAATAAAGGTGGTTAAAAGTTAAAATCGGCACATAAGTTACAACATGTATAAAATCAGATAAAATAAGCTAAACATGACAGTTGAGCGCCCTTCCAGAACCACGGAATTTGGGAATGCCTAACACCTTCTCCCGGGTTAGCAGAATTCCTTATCCGAATTTCTGATTTGTGGACTATTAAACAAATTCATTATTTTCCTCGATTCAGGATTCAACCGGTGACTTGGGACACCATAAATTTCCTAAGTGGCGACTCTGAATCTTAATGATAAATTCCGTTTTGATTGTCCATTAATTGAAAAAACTCATTTACGCTCTTGCGGGGTGTATAGTGAAAAAGGAGGTGTGACAGCTCTGGCGACTCCGCTGGGGATCGGAAAACCCAGAACCACTGGTTCAGGGTTAGAATTCGAGCTTAGAATAAATTGTTATGTTTAGCTTTATCTGATTTTGTTACATGATATGTGCTTAGTGTGCTAATTGACTGCTTTTACCGTTTTGCTATTATGTGAACTGTATATAAACTATGCCGAAACTCATCTCCTCTCTGAGTCTTCCGAATAATGAAGAAGGGTGTACTTCATATGACTTCTTTTCTATTTAGAGTCAATCCCATTTTTAGAACGAGGTTCGGATAAGTTTCAAAGCCGGGTTGAGCTTCTGTATCCCCGGTACGCTGCCCCCTCGGCTCGAGCTATCCTCTCGGGTAAGCCAGGTCTAAAACAGACATACATGTTCTGAACCTAGAATAACTCAACTTCATGTTGGATCCCTAGTAGGAATGCTTATCTGCATCATATGCATTTTTGACTTAGGGGACTCAACACAGGGGCTGGGTCCGTCAAGGAATAGCAACCTAAAACAGAAAAGACCATCTTGATGCATCCTACTTGTGTTCTGTGCATTTATTTGTTTCGGTCCCGCATGTTGGGCGGCACCTGAATCTCGGGAATGTTAGAAAAATTTAGAAACAATTGAGAAAAAAAAAATTAGCAGTTGGAGAGTTAGATGATTATTTTTAAATTTTTTTTATTTTACCCACAGAAAATGTGTAGTCTTTTGTTTTAGTTTTCCAAAAAACGAAAAAGAAAAAAATATGTTTGTTGGTTTTCAAAAATTAGTAGTTTATTTACACGAACTACGTCGGTTTTATTCTCACCGTATGTAAGATACGTAGGCAAACCCTTATCGGTCCAACTTCCCCTTTTTGCAAAAGATAAACCGAAAACATCAAAGAAAGTTCTTTAAGTCGGGCAACTCCGTTATTGTCAAAAATAGCCAGATTGTCCTAAAAGGGATGTCGGAAGGCTGACTTTCGCATAAACGACCACTTTGGGTCATCTTTTGAAACTTTGACCAGTTAGCCCTTACAGCTTTATAATCCTTGTCCTCAAGGCTCTGTAAGGCCGTATTCTCAAATGACGGTATGATGTTTTGGAAAACAAATGAGAAAAGAGTCTCAAACAAATCGGGTGGCGCTGTTTTGTTAATATTGGGAAAAATGAAAAAAAAAGAAATTTTGTTTTATATTTGAGTCAAAAATAGGTTTTTTCTCTTTTGTCTAAATCACCTTAATAAATGTGTAGGATGAGCACAAACGAAAATGAACCCTTCACGGCCCTTAAGAGATCCCTTTGCAGATCTACATGTGGTGGAATGATTTAGAAGTCGATAGCAGAAAGGCAGTGATAAAAATTCTGGGTGGTCTCGTCGATTTACTAAATGTCAAGCCAAGGTTGGATATCATTGAGGCATTGATACCTTTCTGGGATCCTGCGCACAACATATTCCAGTTTTCTGATTTTGAACTGACGCCCACCTTGGAGGAAATGGCAGGTTATGCGGGTCTCAGCCCAAACTTCATAACTCTTTTCCTTTGGCACCAAGGCCGGTAACGCCACAAAAATTTCTGTACTTGTTAAGTATCAGCCGAAGTGCCCAGGAAGAGAAGTTAGCAGCCGGTCATTGCACATTACAGTTTTTGTATCGACGATATGGTAATCCTCGAGGCTTTGAAGAGCCCAAAGTTGGTTTGACTCACGCTGGAAACAAAGGTAAATGGGAAGCCAGGCGGGTTCTAGCTTTCATGGTAGCTTTCATGGGAGTTGTGGTTGCCCTCGGAAATATGGTCACATAGAAATCAACCTTGCAGGGATGTTGGATGTGGCAATCAAACGAGTCAACAACACTATGGTTCATTTAATCTTAGATGAAATCTATCGAGCCTTAACTATATGCCGAGAGGGAGGAAGGTTCTTTCGAGCTTGTAGTCTGTTGCTGCAATTGTGGGAAAGGAGCCCCTTTTCCATCGAGTTGGGTACATGAATTATGGACTAACGGGATTGAGCTGTATTGAATAATTTGGGACTCGGATAAGAGGCATGGAGTTCTCCGAAGGAACAGAGGATTGTCTATTACTTTTGAGATCATTAACCGCTGATAAAATCGAGTGGACTCGAGGGTGGCTTCCTAATACAGAAGCTATATATACTTCGGCTGAAGTTCCCTACATCCTCTTAATGGGAGTTCGAAGTATCCAACCTTATGCCCCCTACAGGGTCTTGCGTCAACTAGGAAGGTTTCAAACTATGCCCAATGACGAAAATTTAAGCAAGCATGTGATTGAACTGGGCCCAAAAGATGTCTTTCTCGAAGGAAGAATCTGGGAAATCTGGAATCGGTGTAGATTCCTCGAGCGTGAAACCATAGTGCGAGATCGGGCTAAGGGCGAGGTAGACCCTAAGTCCAGTGCTTGGTTCAGGAAAAGGTTCTTGACTTTGCAAAGGCACTCCAAAAGGCCCCACGTCCAAGATTTCACGGAATCATCTCAGGTACAATGGGATTGGCTGGCAAGAGAAGAAGGTTATCGAACGGAAGTTGGTAAGTTAAAGCAACAGGTTGAAAGTCTGAAATTCGAGAACAGCGTGCAAGTAGCGGCGGACCAAGGTGAAAAGAGTAAACTGGCTCAAGAAAATGAGTTGCTCAAGGCTCAAATACAACGAATAAGGGTAAACTCCAATAATCAACAGAGAAGTCGGTCTGACAAGAGGCTGATAGACGGTTTGAACAAGAAACTCAGTGAAAGCCAAGAAAGTTTGGAAAGGTTCGAGGCTTGCGTAGCAAGGATGCGGGTCAGGTGGGAAAAAGGTACAATGGCATGGAGAAAGCAGCTGCAACAAGTCATGAGGGATTACGAAATAAGTATTGGGATATTAAGAAAAACCAATTCCAGTCTCCAGGAGCGGGTCTTTAAACAAGCCCGAGATGCCCGAACAGACAGAGAACGATGTTATGATCTGATGGCCAGAATGGAGGAACAGATGGAAAGATTCCAAGATCAACTCTTCAACAACGCTCAAGTACTTGGATTAAGAAACAGACGAATAGAGCAATTGTTCAGAGAAAGGGATGACATCCGGAGTATGATTGATGGGATTGGACATTACATTTACATGAGATGCCTAACATGTGAGCAAATGCCTCGGGATACCCTTCCGTCATGGGTTACGTCTACCATATCATGGATATTGAAGAACTTACGAAGGAGTCTTGCACCAAAGCCTGTAAAAAGGCCGAAAGATGCCTCGCGGGCACCTAAACTAAAATCTTTGATGTATCCCTAGTTCACCTTTTGTCCGCTGTCTGTATGAGTTTGCTATCTTCCCATGTGTTTTTGTTTATCGAGTCATGTTCAGCACTTTGGAGTTTGTATTTTTGTACTTTGGAGTCTGTTTGTACGTTGTAACCTATAGTTGTTTAAAGGATATGGTGTTTTCCAAACTTTTTCTCTTCAAAAATGTTGTTGCTTTGTAATTTTTTGATGAAAATTTAAAAGTTGTTTGAAATGATGTCTTTATTTCTTACATTTTATGACAGAACTATGCACGGTCTGATTCACGCGAGGACGTGATACGTAGGCAATTCACATAAGATTCGACCACTACTAAAAAAGAAAAAAAAGATGATAAAAGAAAAGAAAATAAGAGAGAGGAAAGTGGAAGGTTCCCTAAACGCCATAAATGCACGAATAAAACAAGCTGGGATGACGCATGCGGTTAGAGCAAAAACATGTTAGAAATGGTTAACTGCTTAGGAACATTGCATCCCCAATGTGCAATTACCAAATCTATTAAACTCTAATGCTAACAAGTTTGTTGTTTTCCAAATATCCAGACAGTTAGTTGTTATAACGTCCTGGCATCACATCATTATCAGACCAGATCCAAAGAACCTATCCCAATAAGCATGACTGGATCAGACAATAGTGTTGAGTCGGAAAAGACGATGAGTCAAATGCTGAAAGAGGCCATGGAAAAGATGGAAAAGACGAGGCTGGAAATGAGTGAAATGCAATTGGCTTTGGCTAAAGCACAAAAGGGGCCTGAACTGCTCGTTTCTCCTACTCACAAACCAGGACATACCCCATAATACCCTTCTCCTGGTCCTTCAACAAGCTTCCCAAACCATCACTACTATCAAGGAAGGGATGCCTATGACACCCAAGCTCCACCACCCAAACAAAACCCTCCTCCATAAAATGTCCCTATCTTTGTGGCACCTCCCCCAACCACATTGCACAGATCATCTAGTGAGCCGTTGTTTCAAGCTCACGATGTACCATATTACCCCCCTAAATCACATTTAAAGCACCCGAGACACAGACCTATAGTACCCACTTTAAGGTCCCGACGGAGACGGAAAAGTTGGCTAAGAGCCTAGAGCACGATGAGGTAATGAGGAAGTTCAAAAGCCTGGAGCAATCCTTCAAGAACATTCATGGGTTGGGAAATCAGGTCAGCGTGGCCTAAAAAGATCTATGCCCTTTCCCTGACGTCCAACTACCAGCAGGGTTCAAGAAGCCCAAATTTGATTTGTACGAGGGGCACGACGATCCTATGGCATATTTACGTGGCTTTTGTAGCAAAATGAGAGGGGCGGGTGGCAAAGATGAGCTACTGATAGCTTACTTTGGCCAAATCTTAAGTGGATCGGCACTTGAATGGTATACCAGACAAGATCCCAGCAAATGGTACACCTGGGACGATCTAGCGCAGGCTTTCATAGGTCACTTCCAATACAATCTCGAGATAGTCCCTGACCGTCTCACATTACTGAGGACTAGGAAAAAGCCCGAAGAAAGCTTCCGTGAATTCGGTTTCCACTGGAGAGAACAAGCAGCCAGGGCCGATCCTCCCATTAGAGAGGGGGAAATGGTGGATTACTTCCTACAAACGCTGGATCCAACTTACTTTGATCACTTGGTGACGACAGTGGGAAAATCCTTCAATGAAGTAGTAGAGATAAGGGTCATGATAGAGGAGGGACTGAAGTCCGATAAAATTCCAAATTACTCGGCGCTTAAGGCAACAACTCAGGCTATTCAGAGCGGCACTGGAGGTTCGCTTGGGAGGAAAAAGAAAGATGAAGTTGCTACGGTTGAAGCAGGCACTTGGTCCAGGTCCAACAAACCCCACTACAACCATCCCAAACCCCACCAGCACAAATTTCGTTGTTGCCTTTGTTTATTCATTCCAATGATCATTGTCGGGCACTGATGAAAATCATGAACGAGGCTCATGTTCCTGATAAAATCTCTGTAAATCACTTGGAGAAGATAGTGCACAAGATCTACAAAGTAAACCGGGTGACATTTTCTAATGATGAGATGCCGGCAGAGGGTACAAAACACAACAAAGCCTTGTATTTGACCGTGAAATGTGAAGACTCGGTGGTCACCCGAGTATTGGTTGATAATGGGTCAAGTGCCAACATTTGTACTCTAGCCACTTTGAAGAGGCTGAAAATTAATCATGACCGGATTCACAAGAACAACGTCTGCGTCCGAGGTTTTGATGGAGGTGGTACCAACACAGTGGGCGATATCATATTGGAATTAACCATTGGTCCAATGGAATTCACCATGAAATTCCAAGTGGGTGACGTGGCAGTATCATACAATCTTTAACTTGGGTGACCTTGGATCCATACTGCCAAAGCAGTTCCTTCTACATTACACCAGATGGTGAAATTTGAATGGGATAGGCAGGAGACAGTGGTGCAAGAGGAAGACGGTACAAGCACTGGGGGTAACAATATTGTGCCATTTATAGAAAATGAGAACGACAAAGGGCCAATGGTGTATTAGGTTTTTGACGGGACTTCAGTGAATAAAGTTTTTGAAGGGGAGGACCTCCCACTCCCTAGGATAGCTCCCGCAACCGTCATGATGGTTTCAGAGATGTTGGGTAATGGATTCGTGCCAGGGAAAGGTCTGGGGGTCAAGCTTCAGGGAATTGTTCAACATGTCTCCTTGCACAAGAGTTTAGAGACATTTGGACTGGGGTTCAAACCTACTGCGGCAGATGTAAAACGAGCTAAGAAGATGAAGAAAAGAGTTTGGGTTCTTCCCAAGCCAGTTCCACGCCTTTCCAGATCCTTTGTTAAAGCAAGTGCCAAAAGGTCATCGGTACCGAAAATTCTCGGACCATTGATTAGGATGGACGGGGATTTGAATCAGAGCTTCGAGAGGTTGTTCGCTGATATCAATGTGATAGAAGCTGGAGAGGGTTCAAGTAGAGCAGACATACAATTTGTAGGGCCTAGGGCCAGTATCAACAATTGGACGGCTACGCCTCTTCCTACCCCGGGGGAGTCCTGGTAGTAGGCTTTGATTTTTCTTTCTTATTTTCTAGATTATTCCAAGGTGTAATCCAAATCTCATTTTATTTTGCAAAGTGTGAATCCTGTTATCTCGCATTTATAATAAATGAAAATTTTCTCTTCTTATCTTGTTTTAATTTTGTTTTATTCTTTTCTCTTTCTGAAGGGTTCTCTTTTTACTGCTTCTAGTGACATGGCATTCACAACAGATCTTTAACCCAGTCTAAATAATCAATCTGAATCCGAATTAGTTGCACAAGATGACGATTATGATGATGAATGAAAATACGATGAAGATGAGGCCTTTGAAAAGATAAACAGAGAGTTAAGCTAGTTCGAAGAGAAACCTAAGCCCAATTTTAATGACACTAAAGCTATCAATTTAGGGGATACCGACGATGTTAGGGAAACCAAAATAAGCATCCACATTGAGCCGGGCATCAGGGAAGAACTAATCAAAATACTTTTTGAATTCAAAGATGTTTTCGCATGGTCGTATGATGACATTCCGGGATTAAGCACCGGTCTAGTGGTTCACAAATTTCCCAATGACCCGACATGCCCTCCTGTCAAGCAAAAACTAAGGAAGTTTATGAGAGATAAGAGTGTGAAGATCAAAGAAGAAGTGACAAAGCAGCTGCAGGCAAAAGTTATTCGGGTCACTCGATATCCCGATTGGTTGGCCAATGTGGTACCGGTGCCGAAGAAATATGGGAAGATCATGGTATGTGTCGACTAACGCAATCTGAACAAGGCAAGCCCTATGGATAACTTTCCATTACCCAACATCCATATCTTGATCGACAATTGCGCCGGGCGTGAGATCGGGTCCTTTGTGGATTGCTATGCGGGATATCATCAGATCTTAATGAATGAAGAATATGAAGAAAAGACAGCTTTCATTACGCCCTGGGGAACTCCGTTCGGCTTGAATAACGCTGGGGCAACATACATGAGAGCGATAACTACTGTGTTTCATGACATGATACACAAAGAGATTGAAGTGTACGTGGATGATGTAATCATAAAATCCAAGCGTTAATAAGACCATGTGGAAGACCTAAGGAAGTTCTTCCAAAGACTTCGAAGGTATGATATTAAGCTCAACCCGGCCAAATGTGCATTTGGGGTTCCATCAGGAAAGCTGCTAGGATTCATTATCAGTCGACGAGGTATTGAGTTAGACCCATCAAAGATCAAATCCATCTAGGATTTTCCACAATCGAAGAACAAAACGTAGGTAATGAGTCTATTGGGAAGATTAAATTATATCAGCGGGTTCATTGCTCAACTCACGGTAACTTGTGAGCTCATATTTCGGCTTCTAAAGAAAGACGTTGGGGTAGAGTAGACGGTAGAATGTCAGAAAGCATTTGACCAAATCAAGGGGTATCTCTCAAATTCACCCGTGTTGGTTCCACCTGAACCAGGAAGACCATTGATTCTCTATCTAACGGTATTGGAGAATTCGTTTGGTTGCATACTAGGGCAACATGACAGCACAGGGAGGAAGGAGCGAGCCATTTATTATCTCAGCAAGAAATTTACGGTGTATGAGGTCAAATACACTCAACTCGAGAGGACATACTGCGCCCTAACTTGGGTAGCACAAAATTTGAAACATTTGTCGTCATATACTGCGTATCTCATTTCACGCTTGGATCCAGTGAAGTATATTTTTCAGAATCCTATGCTCACAGGGAGGTTAGCAAAGTGGCAGATATTACTCACCGAATTTGACATCGTCTATGTGACGAGGACAGTCATGAAGGCCCAAGAGTTGGTCGACCACTTAGCTGAGAATCCCGTTGATGAAGAATATGAGCCATTGAGGACGTATTTCCCCGATGAAGAAGTCATGCATATAGATGAGGTAGAATCAACGGAGGAACCGGGATGGAATCTTTTCTTTGATGGAGCCGCAAATTCAAAGGGAGTTGGAATATGAGTGGTACTCATTTCAGAAATAGGACACCGCTATCCTATTACGGCGCAACTGCATTTCTATTGTACCAACAATATGGCTGAATATGACGCATGCATTTTGGGGTTATGATTAGCTGAAGACATGGATGTCCAGGACGTCTTGGTCTTGAGGGACTTGGACCTCCTGATACATCAAATTCAGGGTGAATGGGAAACACGGGACTTAAAGATTATACCATATCGACAATGTTTGCACGATCTGAGCAAGTGATTTCGGTCTATGGAGTTCACAATGAGGTTTCTGATGCGTTGGCCACCTTGGCATCAATGTTGCACCACCCAGATAAGGTCCACATCTACCCGTTGCATATTCAGGTTCGTGAGCAGCACGCTTATTGTAGCATGATAGAGCAAGAAATGGATGGTGATCCATGGTTTTATGATGTCAAGGAATACCTCCGGATGGGGATATACCCGGAACAGGCAACCGGAGATCAAAAGAGAGCCATTCGGTGATTGGCAAATGGATTTTTCCATAGTGGAGGAGTATTGTACAAAAGAACCCCAGATCTGGGATTGCTGAGATGTATATATGCCAGTCAAGCCACGACTGTAATGATAGAAGTCCATGCCGGAGTTTGTGGGCCACACATGAGTGGATATGTATTGGTGAAGAAAATTCTTTGAGAAGGATATTATTGGCTCGGTATGGAGCGTGATTGTATCAGCTTCGTGTGAAAATGCCATCAGTGTCAGGTACACGGAGATCTGATTCATTCTCCGCCGATAGAATTGCATACAATGTCAGCACCTTGGCCATTTGTTGCATGGGGCATGGATGTCGTTGGACCTATTGAGTCGGCAGCTTCCAACGGTCATAGGATCATTCTGGTAACTATTGATTATTTCACCAAATGGGTAGAGGCCAAAACTTTCAAGTCAGTGACCAAGAAGGCAGTGGTGGATTTTGTCCATTCTAATATCATCTGTAGATTTGGGATCCCAAAGGTAATCATCACAGACAACTGTGCTAATCTTAATAGAAGTTTTATGAAAGAAGTATGTCAACAGTTCAAGATTACACACCGTAATTCCACCCCGTATCGTCCAAAGGCAAATGGTGTAGTTGAGGCACCAACAAAAACATAAAGAAGATTTTGAGGAAGATGGTGGAAGGGTCCATACAATGGCATGAAAAACTACCCTTTACATTGTTGGGTTATCGCACTATTAATCGTACTTCAATTCGTGAAACTCCTTATTTGTTGGTATGCAGAACTGAAGAAGTAATACCAGCAGAGGTTGAAATTCCGTCCCTCTGTATTGTCGGGGAAGCTGGGATTGACGATGATGAATGGGTCAAAGATCGACTGGAGAAGTTAAGCTTAATTGATGAAAAGAGATTGGCAACAGTATGACATGGCCAGTTGTATCAAAAGAGAATGCAAGAGCAATAATAAGAATTTACGTCCCAAGAAATTTGAAATGGGGCAGCAAGTGTTGAAACGAATCCTGCCACATCAGTCCGAAGTAAAGGGCAAGTTCGCCCCGAACTGGCAAGGACCATTCATTGTGGCCAGTGTGTTATCCAATAGTGCTTTATGTTTGACAGATATCAAGGGAAGATGTATCGGCATGGCTATCAATTCTGACGCAGTCAAGAGGTATTTTGTATGATTTATTTGACTATAATTGATTGTCTATTTGCACTTGGCATTGATCGAAAAATGAAATGACGGGGGCAATTTTTTCTACTATCTAAACACTTTGACATTTGCTTCCCCCTTTTGAGCCTTATTTATTATTTCATACCCCTCTCTTGGAATCATTAAATGAAAAACGATGATGAAAAAAAAAAGAAAAAAATGGAAAAAAGAAGAAAGAAAAAATAATAACAAAAAGGAAAGTCATAAGAAAAATAAAGGAATCAGTGAACTACGTTTGACCTGATTCCTCAAAGAGGATATGTAGGCTCCTCACGGCTCGGTCACAATGTGAAAAAATGTCACGGAAAACCAGAAGTCCCCAAGAAAGAACACTGGGACATAAGTTATTTTTTTTTAATTTTGGAAAAAGTTTGATTCCAAGAGTTGTAGTCTCTTACCCATCAAGTTATTTTGAATTTCCTAATAACCTTTTCCTTTCTTTACCCACACAAAACCCACATCTCATGTCCAAAAAGACCTCCCCATCATTATCTGAGAGGTGCCAAGTCATGCAGATGAAAGTCAAGGGTAATGCACTGATCCCTGACCGTACGAGGGTCGTAAGCTGAAAATATTGACAGGTAAAAGAATGCTCAATAGAGAGAATCTTATCGGTAACACTCTGATCCCCAGATGAAAAAATAACTAAAATGAGAGAGTCTTATCAGAGAAAACCTTCATAGGCAGCATAAGGCGACGTAAGCTGAGAGAAATAAAATGAGAGTCTTTTGGTGAAAACCTTCACAGGCACCATAAGGCGAAGGGAGCTGAGAGAAATGAGAGGGAGTCTTATTAGTGAAAACCCCTCGAAGGGCACTATGAGGCGACAAGATGAGATTGGCGGAAAGGGTCCGCATATGGCAAAAGTGGGCGTCTGTTTATCCCCGAAAAATGAGGCCATCACAAAGATTTATTGATGCAAATAGACTGGGTCGATTAATCCGGAATGCACGACATGATCATTGGGACCAGTCATACCGTCTAGATAAGTTCTTTCTTTTTCTTTTCCCCACAGCATTTGTTCAGAAAGATTTTCTTTTTCTATTTTCATTTCTTTGTCTAAAAGACTTTTTCCAGAAAAATTGTTTTGAGAAGGATTTTTTAGAGTTTACTACCAGTTGCCAAAATGTTACAAAGCGAAATGTGAAAAGGACGGGCCAAAGACAAAGCAATAAGACAAAAAGGCGTCTGTTGCAAGACCAAATGACAAACTGGCCTAGAAAGTTAAGGGAAATATGGAGAAAAGCTGAAAGCAACGGTTGAGGAACTTTTGGACCAAGCTCCAAGAGAATCCCCCGCATAACTCTGATGGGTCACTGACAAGGTTTCAGGGTGGTCGGGCAACACAGAAAAGGGGAAGGAGAAAGGGAGAATTCATCGCAGCAAAATAACCCCAGTAGTCTTATCCTCAATAACGTTATCCCCAGATGATAACATTTTATCCCCTGCAGTATTGAGGGAAAATAAAAGCTTTTGAAGGGAGTAGATTTGGAGTTGGAGAAGACTCCCCCGGCGTGTTTTGAAACAAAAAGAGCGGGGAAGGGATAAATGGAAAAACCATCCCCAGCAGAAATATCATCCCCAGCAAGTAACGTTATCCCCAACCAGTCTTGAGAGCGCAGAGCAATGAAAAGGGAAAGGAAAAACCATTCCCCAACAGGAGTGGCACGATCACTCACCATGTTTTAAACTAACAAGATTTTCTTTGATTTTACAGGAAAATAAAGGTTGATGATGGCAGGAAGACACGCCACGAGGATGGTCACCAAAACTGGGGCAGAAAATTTTTCTGTTGTTGTTAAAAATTTTCTCGGAGGAACGAGGAAAAAAATTCAAATAATTTTTCATGAATAGGCGCCCACCTGTATAATAAGTGGAATACTCTTTTTTAGCAATTAGGCGCCCACCTGTATAACAAGGGAATACTTTTCACATCTTTACCAATTAGGCGCCCACCTGTGTAACAACGGAATACATCTCATGTCTTAGCAAACAGGTGCCCACCTGTATAACAAGGGAATACATTTTATGTCTTAGCAATTAGGCGACCACCTGTATAACAAGGGAATACTTTTCATGTCTTAGCATTTAGGTGCCCACCTGTATAACAAGGGAATACTTTTTTTATGTCTTACCAATTAGGCGCCCATATGTACAACAAGGAAATACATTTCATGTCTTAGCAAACACGCGTCCACCTGTATAACAAGGGAATACATTTTATGTCTTAGCAATTAGGCGCTCACCTGTATAACAAGGGAATACTTTTTTTCATGTCTTACCAACAGACGTCCACCTGTATAACAAGGGAATACATTTTATGTCTTAGCAATTAGGCACCCACCTGTATAACAAGGGAATACTTTTCATGTCTTAGCATTTAGGCGCCCACCTGTATAACAGGGGAATACTTTTTTTTATGTCTTACCAATTAGGCGTCCACCTTTACAACAAGGGAATACATTTCATGTCTTAGCAAACAGGCACTCACCTGTATAACAAAGGAATATATTTTATGTCTTAGCAATTAGGCGCCCACCTGTATAACAAGGGAATACTTTTCATGTCTTATCATTTAGGCGTCCACCTGTATAACAAGGGAATACTTTTTTTATGTCTTATCAATTAGGCGCACACCTGTACAACAAGGGAATACATTTCATGTCTTAGCAAACAAGCGTCCACATGTATAACAAGGGAATACATTTTATGTCTTAGCAATTAGGCGTTCACCTGTATAACAAGGGAATACTTTTCATGTCTTAGCATTTAGACGCCGACCTGTACAACAAGGGAATACTTTTTTTTATGTCTTACCAATTAGGCGCCCATCTGTACAACAAGGGAATACATTTCATGTCTTAGCAAATAGGCGCCACCTGTATAATAAATGGAATACTTTTCATGTCTTAGATAAATAGGCACCCACCTGTATAATAAGTGGAATAACTTTTTATGTCCTTAGATAATTAGGCGCCCACCTGTATAACAAGGGAATACTTTTCACGTCTTTACCAATTAGGCGTCCACCTGTATAACAAGTGGAACACTTTTCATGTCTTAGCATTAGGCGTCGACCTGTATAACAAGGGAATATTTTTCATGTCTTTAGCAATAGGCGCCCACCTGTATAATAAGTGGAATACTTTTCATGTCTCAGGTAAATAGGCGCCCACCTGTATAATAAGTGGATACTTTTCATGTCTCAGATTAATAGGCGCCCACCTGTATAACTAGAGGAATAATTTTTGCATGTCTTTATATAATAGGCACCCACTTGTATAATGAGTGGAATATTTTTCATGTCTTAGATAAATAGATGCCCACCTGTATAATAAGTGGAATAATTTTTCATGTCTTTAGATAATTAGGCGCTCACATGTATAACAAGGGAATACTTTTCACGTCTTTACCAATGAGGTGCCCACCTGTATAATAAGTGGAATACTTTTCATGTCTTAGCATTAGGCGCTCACCTATATAACAAGGGAAAACTTTTCATGTCTTTAGAAATATGCGCCCACCTGTATAATAAGTGAAATACTTTTTATGTCTCAGATAAATAGGCGCCCACCTATATAATAAGTGGAATTTTTTTCATGTCTCAGATAAATAGGCGCATTGTATAACTAGAGGAATAATTTTTGCATGTCTTTAGATAATTGGTGCCCACCTGTATAATATGTGGAATACTTTTCATGTCTTAGATAAATAGGCGCCCACCTGTATAATAAGTGGAATAATTTTTCATGCCTTTAGATAATTAGGCGCCCACATATATAACAAGGGAATACTTTTCACGTCTTTACCAATTAGGCGTCCACCTGTATAATAAGTGAAATACTTTTCATGTCTTTAGCAATAGGTGCCAACCTGTATAAATAGAGGAATATTTTCATGTCATAGATAAATAGGCGCCCACCTGTATAACAAGAAGAATACTTTTCATGTTTTAGATAAATAGGCGCCCACCTGTATAACAAGGGGAATATTTTTCAGTCATTACATTTTAGGTCTTGAAACCAGTAACCCACCGGAGAGCAGAAGGTTACAACAAGAGGTCCCCAACGCAAAATTCAAGCGCATGAGTCAAAAAGATAAGACAAAGCTCGAAAGAAGCGGCCTTTGAACCTTAGTTGTTCCCAGCATAACAAATCCGACGAAGAAATTTGTATCCCCAGAAGAACCGCCAAAGGATTAACGAAGGAGGCTGCATCCCCAGCAGACCGAACAAGGCGATGAGAGCTAGTGCTCAGAAAGGCAAAAGGCAAGAGTCATCCACATCAGTTTCCGGAAGAAACACCGCAAGAAACACGAGCCGACAGGAAAGCAAGGGAACAAGAACAAGTTAAAGATGGATAGGATCTTGTGATCCGTAGGTTAGCCTAGATTCTTATTTTCTTTTTAGAACGGTGTAATAAGGAGATCGGTAAAGCAGTGGTAATAGCATACAGCATGCAGCAGCAGTAACAGCAGAACCATGGTTCCCTAGTAGACCCAGCTACCAAAACTTCCTGAACTACATTAACCTGATTCCCTTTTAGCCAAGGATATGTAGGAGACCTTTGAAGCAAAGGTTCGGTTAAACCTTTTTCAAAAAAATGCTTCACACGGAGTATTCCAATAGGCAAAAATCGCTTGTATCCGCTCACTTTATCTTTGCACGAAAGCTCTTTGTGCTTTCGGACAAAGAGGGGCAACTGTGAGTACGTGATTTTTGCCTTATATATAAATTACTCCGAAAAATTTATAATAAAATAATTTTTTGTTGGCAATTGTTGTGAATTTTATGTTATTTTTCCATGTATTATTCGCATTTATTTGTGCATGTTTATTTGTTAAATTAATAAAATAAAATACAAAAATATGTCGCATTTTTCATTTAGGATTCAAGTTTACCATTAGGGGTAATTAATTTCGTATTACAAAAATAAAAATCACAAAAATAGGCATCTTTCGCATTTTTTTGCATTTAATGTCAAATTGTGCAATTTTGTTTAATTGGTGTTTAACTTTGTATGATAATTATTGTTAGGAGTTTAATTAATATTTTTGCGTTAATGTAGTTTATAATTTAATTTAGAATTTTGGTTTTATCAATTAAAAGAAAAGAGAACAAAAAATATGAAGAAACAACTCAGATTGGGCCATTTTTCAATAAAATCAATTAGGCCCAAAGCCGCCAACGACCACGCCCCTTCCATGTCATCTTCTTCAGCACATGCATCGTCCTCCCCTTCGTCCAAACTCACCGCACGTCCAGCAGCGAACACCACCATCCATCATCGTTGGTGCTTTGTCGTCTTCTCCAGCCACCCTTGAACCAGTCGCCAGCTCCATAGCCAAACGACCAATGCCTTCTCCGACCATCATCAACCTCCACGACTAGCTAAAACAGTCAGCCCCGCCTCCAACTATTCAACGAACCAGACGAGCCCCCCCCCCCCCGGTTCCCCTCCAGCTGTTGTCCATCGTCAACCCCGGCGAGCAGTGGCGAAACTCCATCGTCACAGCCATGGACGACGACCACTACTGCTGTCCGAGTTCCAGCTCGACCAAACGACCTACTGTCCGAGTTCCAGCTCGTCTATGAATGAGAAACAACACTCACAACAGTCCGTCCAACCTCCAATATTTCAAATCCGAGTTTGTTCAATTTTCAGATTTTCCCTTTGAGATTATTTCATTCTTTTGATCTATTTTTTATTATTGTTCTTGGTTTAAAGTGCTGGTTGTAATATTGTTTTGTTCATTATATTTTTCAGATTATCAGTTCTTTGTTTAAAAGTGTTATTTGTAATCTTGTCTTGTTCATTAGTTCTTCCTCTTCTTCAAGACCTTTTATTCAGTCAGATTTTTCTTCTGTTCGTTCAAGTATATGTTATAAGCTATATAATCGATTTGAGAAGTTTCGTCGATTAATTAGTTTTCTCTCTGTTTTGATTCTGATTGAAATGAACCTGTTGGTTGAACCCAGTTTTCTGCTTGAATTATTTGTGTGAATTTTACCTAAGGATTGGTTGTAGCTGTGTAGTGATTTGGTAAATAATAATCAGTATAGTTGTAAATGAGAGAAGTTTAAATACAGATTGTTAAGAGTCAGGGCAGGGCAGTTTTTAGAGGGTATTTTGGGAATAGAAAATGGTGAGATTTGACCAAATTAGTGGTCTGTTAGTTAAGCACCAATAAGTCAAAAAGCTTATATAATAATTCAATGATAGTAGGTAATAAATCCTTAGATCCTGCCTTAATTAAGGAAGAAAATAAGGAAAAGTCTTCCTTTAGTAGGATTTAGTTTGAAAATAAGCAGATATCTTGGGTTGATTGGTGGGATAGGTGCAGTTTTTCAAAGAGGATAGGTTTAGGAGTTACTATAAATACATAGAATTAAGGAGTAACTAGGGACAAAAAAATTATAGAGAGTGAATAGAATTTTGGACAGAAAAATCTCAGAACTAAAAGAGTATAGAAAAATTGAGAGTGGGCAGGGCAGTTTTTATTTAGAGACCAACTTTGATCGCAAAATTATATTATTAAATTAGTATAGCGACCAAAGTTGGTCTCTATAGCCACCAACATTCGGAAAAATGGGTCCATTTAGAGTAAAGAACAAAGTTGGTCGCTAATTAGCGACCAACTTTGATCCCTAAATAAAGGGGACCATCAATATAGCTACCAGGCAACCTTGGTCGCTTTTTAGCCAAAAAGCGACCAAAGTTGGTCTCTTTTTGCGGTCGCTTTTTCCCGAAGTTCTAGTAGTGATTATGGATGTAACTCTTGCACCTCCATGATCTTCCCTCATTTTCTCAATAGTTAATACCGTGTTCATGATATCCTTTTATATTACCTATATCATCCTATAAATAAAGGGTTTGGGCATCACATTATACACACTTGGAATATATAGAAGAAAAAAGAGAGTTCTCTCTTCCTCTACATCTTTTATCTATTTTATTGTTTCATATTATTACTTTGATTTTCGTTTATTAACAATTACATCCTTTTATTTGTAAGAAAATGAAGTAGAATGTCTTCATCTTCTAAAAGACTTTAATACATCGAGAAAAAAATGAAGAAACTGCGTGACCAGAGGCAGATCCAAGATTCAAATTATATTTATTCAATCTTTAAGGTTTTTGCATTGAATCCATTATAACTTCATATATTACTATTTCTTTCAATTTTAGTGAAGTTTAAGATACAAATTAATATTCCTGTCAAAAGTACTAGGTTCAAATAAACCTAACAACCAATACTAAATCCACCGCCGCGTAGACACGAGTACATCTACACAAAATGAAGGATCCACGCAGGGCCGGCTCTAAGGTAAGGCAAGTGAAGGCATGTCTTGAGCCCCCAATTATTAAGTGCCCCAAAATAAGTATTATACTAATACAATATATATTTTTATGATATTATTATCAATAAATATTCAAATTTCAGATTTTTTTTTTTTGGTTGAGCTTGACAGGTGAGTGAGTAAATACCGATATATTCTCTCTCATTAAATTAAATACTCCTAGCGTATTCAGCTTCTTATCAATTCTAGTTTTCTTCCTCTATTTACACTCTTCTTTTATATGTTCATGCTGATTTTAATTTCAAATTCAACTAAATTTTTCTTAATTTGCTATTTATTTTTGCCATATTTAATTAATACATACATCACAAAGTAAGTTACTTTGCTCTCGTATTTTTAAACTAAGAAATCTTCGAGGGCAAGTCGCACGAAGTTCGAACCTCGATACATAATGGACTCATTCATCTATCCTTTTCACTTAAATACCATATTTTTATTTTCAAAAAAAATTATAACTGTGACGAGCGCTTAAGTTGCACATGACGTGATGATGCATTGCGCCCTTATTACTAGACCAAAGTCATATAGATACTTTTTGAAATTTTTACCTCCTATAGCAAAGGTTAAATAAATACCATTTTAAAAAATATATATTCTATAGATACATTTTAGTGTATATAGCAAAATATTTAATTTTGAATACCTCCTACCCCTAAGCCACTAAATATGTTACTCAGTTACACTATTTTCTCTCTCTACTTTGATACGCTATTCAATAATGAAAGCAGTTACTTTCCTCTTTATCAATTCGTCATTGAAGGATATTAGTTCATTCGTCTTTATTAATCAATTCGTCATTGAAGGATATAAGTTTTTATGATTTCTACCATCTTCTGAGATATGGCATTGAAGGCTTTGACGTTGTTTTTTGTCATTGTGGCGGTCTTATCGGTGGTTGCTTCTGCTCAGGAAGTGATCTCGGCACCGTCACCATCGCCGGACCAAGGTGGCGCGTTTTCACTACCAGCTTCCAGTGAACGGCGGATTCGCTGGAAATTAGGGTTTGTTCTTGAATAAAGACAACAGAGTTTAGGGCTGAGCAACTTGATTTTCTGTGAATATATTTCAATGTATTTTCGTATATTTATTGTCTTTTTTTTCAATGTATCTCGTTGTATTCCATATATTTTATTGTATTCATTATCTTTTTTTAATTATATTTTAATATACCTTGATGTATTCTATGTACTTTATTATATTCACTGTCTCGCTATATGCCGTGAATGTATTCATATATTTTTTTTAATTAATATAATTTATGTATTTTATAATTTCTCTTAAGATGTTTTTGGGGTATTTTTCGATTGAGAAACTTTCTAATAATTGAAAATATAAAATTTATGTCATAATTGAGTTTGTTGAGTTATATTAAGCGTCTATTATGTTAATTGATTCAGCCGTGAATACAATCGAATACAATAATTTATCCAGTTGTAATCCCATATTTCACTCCACGAATACAATCGAATACACTCGAATACAACAACCGATTAGCTGGACTTCCATGATTCACTCCTATTTTTGTTATTGTATTCATGAATACAATAGCTTAAATACATCAAATACATTTTACAACCACAGAAAAGGTATCTATAATCTGTAATATAGTAAATGGTATCTATAAATGACTAATTACTACTAAAAGATAATGCTTTATGAAAATTTCTAAAAAAAAATTTGTCTCATTAGTTAATGTGTTCTATGAAAGAAGTTAAAGGGCCTCTTACTATTTTTGGCTTTAGGGCACCATGTTTGTTGAGCCGCCCTTGAATCAAATATTGTATGTTTCTTCAAATTGTACATCACTTATCCATAAGCAGGTATCTTTTTGTTGAAAAAACTGATACACAGCGCAAGATATATATCCACGAGATAAGTTTAATAGATGATGCACATACTGCCATATTTTGCAGCCTAGCATGTGACTTCTTCTTTGATGTTAAAGATTACATACAATGAGTTGTAATCTTTAGCAATAAGAAAGCAACCACATGTACACCTCAATGTGAACCCTGAGATGAGCTTATAAATATAAAACAAGCAGACTCAGCATTTAGATAATGATCAACCTCACTGCTACACGCTATCGCTATATATCTCCAGAAACTTTTCTTACTAATATTCACAGAATATGGCTGGACTATCTCCAATTACAGCAGATATAGGCTGCAAACTAGTTCAAGAGATAGTGAAAGATAGTGATGAAATACCAGATAAGTATGTAAGCAAGGATTTTCAATATGGAGCCATAGATGATGATGACGTTCCGATAATGGACATACCTGTAGTTGATATGAAGGTTTTGACATCTTCATCAGCTTGTGGGAGAGAGGAACTTGGAAAACTTCAATCAGCCCTAAGCTCATGGGGTTATTTTCAGGTTTGAATATCTAACTGGAGTCTTATTCAGCATAATTATACTTTTTGCATCCAAGATTTGTATACTATTAAACTGCATCTTTAGAAGGGGAGCCTTGGCGTAACTGGTACAGTTGATGCCATGTGACCAGGAGGCCACGGGTTCAAGCCGTGAAAACAGCCTCTTGCAGAAAAGGCTGCATACAATAGATCCTTGTAGTTCGACCCTTCCCCGGATCTCACGCATAGCGGAAGCTTAGTGCACCAGGCTACCCTACATCTTTCGAGCTTTGTTGAGTACTTTTAGCACATTCTAAGAGAAGTATAAAGTTTCAGGCAATAAACCATGGAATTAAAGAATCACTCATAGATGAAGTGCACAAAGTTTCAAGACAATTCTTTGAACTATCAATGGAAGAGAAGCAAAAATATGCAAGAGCAGCAGATGATATTGATGGATATGGAAATGACATGGTTCTATATGAAAATCAAACTCTCGATTGGAATGACCGAATATATCTCAAAGTCCATCCAGAAAATGAGCGAAAGCTCAAGTATTGGCCCGAAAATCCCAAGTCATTTAGGTATTTCTGTCTCTACCTTTGGAAATAACAGCAACCTAATGTTTAACCTCCAGCGCATAATATTGGTCACTTGCCACTTTTTCTTCACGAGTTTAACCTCTATACGCTGATAGTTTAATAAGATTTATACATAATCAAGTCACCTAAAAATAATTTTAGGTAAACTGTCCCCAATAAGTGGAATTAGTAACCTAGAAACTGGAACATGTAACCTGTTACAACTGCGGTTAAAATATACTGATAGTGTAAAATTTTGAACTGTCAATATATGTAAGCTAAACCCTCTATTTACAGGGAAATTTTAGAAGAATATACCAGCAGCTCAAAACTGATAGCGGAAGAGCTCCTCAAATCCATGGCAATGTGTTTGAACTTACCGGATGATCGATTTCTGAAACAATATGGAGACAGGCCAGTAATATATGCAAGATTTAACTTTTACACTCCATGTCCGAGGCCAAAACTTGTTCGTGGCCTCAAACCCCATGCAGATGGAACGGCCATTACCATTCTCTTACAAGATAAAGAAGTTGAAGGCCTTCAAGTACTGAAAGACAATAAATGGTACCGAGTTCCCGTCATGCCTTATGATCTTCTTGTCATTGCTGGTGATCAAGTAGAGGTACTAAAATGATCCTACTTTTAAAAACAAGTGACTTCAACTCCAATTGTCTAATCTTGATCAGTATTACTACCTGCAGATAATGAGTAACGGACTTCTTAAGAGCCCCGTGCACAGAGCTGTGACAAGCTTAGAGAAAGAAAGGATCACTGTGGCTATGTTCTGTAGCCCAGAACCCGGGATTGACATCGAGCCTGTTGAGGAGCTCATAGATGATAAAAGGCCACGACTATACAAAACAGCGAAGGATTATCTTGCAACTTACTTCCAATACTACCAGCAAGGAAAGAGACCAATTGATGTTGTGAAAATCTAAAGTATATAGCGCCTCGCTCTCATCTTTTCGCGCTTTACACAGTGCTAGTTGTATGCTGTAACTCATGAATCCTATGCAATAACGCTAACAATACTTTTGTTGTATGAGAATAATCTGAGCAATACTAGTGAAGACCAGATGTTTATCTTCACAATGTTGAACGTTTGTTGTTATATGTACCGTTATTGCCATCTTGTCAATGTTTGACAAGAATCCACATTAAGGTAAGAACTAAAGAGAAATAAGATTTACAAACAACCAGCTAACTGTAAAAATCAAGCCTTGACAAAAAGATTTTAAAATCAAGCCACTTCAGTTCATTCCTGTGGTTTTTTTTTTTGGAAAATACACAAAACTTCAAAAACAAGTAAACAACCAATTCAGGAAAGGAACACTATTCAAGCCAATACAGGAACTCGTGGACAGTTGTAAGGGTATATAGCTCTTTGATGTTCAACAGTCATAGCCTATTCACATCAGAAGTTGATCTTAGTCCATTAACACAAATTCATGCTAGAAAAGAAGAGCTCAATAAACTTCAATCAGGTCTCAAGTCTTACGGCTGTTCTCAGCTCTGATTTCTCATACACTACCCCGGTCATGTATGGCGTTGAACCACCCCCACCCCCCACCCCCCCAAAACCCCAAAAAAACAACCTTCATCCAGTTTCTGAACTTGAAATCAGACTTTTTCTCAAAAGTTATCCAAGCAAATAAGTGAACAAGAAAATTCACAAAATGCAATATATGCATACTGGAAGTTTTTTCCGTTTTGGGTGGAGGGGCACAAGTAAAGGGAAAAGTTGTAAACAACAACAAACCCAGTGTAATCCCATAAGTGAGGTCTGGGGAGGGTAATGTGTACGCAAACCTTACCCCTACCTTGTGAAGGTAGAGACGTTGTTTCTAATAGACCCTCGGCTCAAAGAATAGCTAAAAGGAAGCACCGAACAATAACATCAACGACAAGAATAATAAAGACACAACAACAAGAAAGACGCAACGAAGGAAAAGTTGTAAATACAATAGGGTAAAAACTAGGGAAACACATTAAACATTAGTAAAGGGGAGGATTTAAAAAGAAAACAAAAAGGTAAAATATAAATGAAATAAATGGTACTTACTCTGTTGGTAAGATAGGAGCCTATCTGCCGTCCTCTTTGTGTATTTGTCAGCAAAGAGTAACATATGGGAGAATTGCTTGAGTTCAGAGAATAACTCATGAAATGGCAGACTCGTATCTTGACAAAGTGCATCAAATTAGCAATCAATTCTTTCCTCTTCCAACTGAAAAGAAGAAATATGCCGGACTATGACTTTGAAATGTATGGAAATGTCCCAGAAAAACAAATGCTTGATTGGACTGATCAGATTGTATCTTATTGTAATCCTGAAGATCAAAGAAAGTAGACCTTCTGGCCCCTAAAATCCAAATGTTTTAGGTATATGTACTAAAACACATCAAAAAGTAGAAGTCTTTGACTGAGATTATCCTCAAGGCCACGGCAACTGAACTTGGAGGAGAACTGCTTTCTGGACCAGTGTGGAGAAATATTGCAGGATGTCGAAGGCCCAAATTTCATACTTGCGGTAAATCCACAAACTGATAGCTAAGTCTTTACTTCCTGTTGCAAGACAAGGAAGTTTGAGGCATATTAAACATGAACCAAAATGGCCTTCACTGCAGCCTAAATCTTGAAATCCTAGGAAGTCTTTGTTGCATGCAAATCATGCGTAATGGCATTTTCAAGAGACAAGTGTGCAGGATGGCAACAAACTCGCAAAGAAAAGAAACGCTCTGGTCATTTTTCCTTATGCCAGAAGTAGACAGAAAGCTCAAAACTATGTTGAACTATTCTCCAAACTTTATTTGATGGATTCTTCCACACTATTAGCAAGGAAGAAAACCAGATGAAGCAGAAATTGTATGCTCAAGATACGTCACTTGTAATACTCTTTTCAAGTGTGTGGCGCAATTCTGCAGCTTAAAGCAAGCATGAAACAAAGAGAGCTTTGCCTGAAGAATATGCACCATACATCAAACGGTTTTCCTTCACCTGGCTAGAGAATTATGTTAGGGACCAACGGGTCAGCATAATCCCAAAATTGACCTTGATATTGTCAAATACTAAGAGAGGTATCTTGAGTGAGGTATAATGAAGATTCCATGAATGCCATTGTGATAATGGTGATGACTACAACAATAACAACAAACCCAGCTTAATCCAAACTCCCCCCCCCCCCCCCCCAAAACCCCACACGCACAACAAGACAAGTTATTTGATTTGTCCCTTGTTCTTTTCTATATTGTTTAAGAGGAGAAAAAAAGAAACTGAATATACATTTTGGGGAAACAGTGTACTCTGTAAAGCTTCCAAATATGGAACATGTGCCAGTTCAAGTCATATGCAATGGATGAAACATTTTCTTACACCATTTACTCTTATATACAACTTGCATTTAACTCCATGTCACAAGCTATAGTAAAATCAAGGAGAGAATCATCAATCAAATTAAGAATACATGATGACTTGGCCCAACCAAGAGGGGTTGGTCTGATGGTAAGCAACCCCCACTTCCAACCAAGAGGTTGTGAGCTCGAGCAACCCCAAGAGCAAGGTGGGAAGTACTTGGAGGGAAGGATGCTGGGGTCTATTTGGAAACAGCCTCTCTACCCAAGAGTAGGGGTAAGGTCTGCGTACACACTACCCTCCCCAAACCCCACTAAGTGGGATTATACTGGGTTGTTGTTATTGTTGATGACTTGGCCCAAAAACTCTCATAGCTTACGTGTATACATAATAAACAAAGTAAAAGCCAAGATAGAGTCTCCATTAACTAATGACATCTAGTGGGACAAAACTACTATTTGCTGCTAGTAAGCTGCAAATCTCTACCCTAATGTTTTTGGGGTAGAAATAAAATGGCAAACAAAAGAATGCTCAAATCCAGTATCCTTTTCCTTAATTCTAGTTTTTCTTCATTATTTTCAATCCTCTGTAGAAGAAGGATTATGTCCATATAAAAAGATATGTGGAAAGTAGGCCTCAAAGATTTGTCTAGTTATTTCCAAAGCCCGCCATGACAGGCCCTTTTCTCTCCAGAATATGAGAGTAAGTTAACAAGGAATGGTAACCACTAATCAAAGATTCATTAATGATCAAGTTTCACAAAGTCAAACCCTTCAAACATCTCAGACATTGCAAAGCAAACAACAATAACAACAACTACCCAGTATAGTCCCACAAATTGTGGTCTGGGGAGGGTAATACATACACAGGCCATACCCATACCCGAAAGGACAGAGAGGTTGTTTCCAATCGACCCTCGGCTCAGGAAAAAGAAAGACATTGCAAAGCAGCTCTGCAAAATAATAATGGCACTTGCATTTTCCTAATGGAAAGTGTGTCAATTGAACGAATGATCTATTAAAAGTAATAACTTTCAAAAGCTAGTTATCTTTCTCCAATACACCAGTAGCCAAAAGAGATAAAGGATCATGTATGGTCTTAATCATTCTCTGTTTCCTAATAAAGCCATTACTTACCTGAAAATGATTCAACATCAAAAAGATTATCAACCAGGGATGAAATTTTTGACAATATTACACAACCATTAGCCAAGTTATGCAATTCACTCGGATATGAAGTTCTCAAATCTCGATTATGACAAAGTATAAAATACAATTTTACGGGGTGGTGCTGGGGTCATCTTGGGGGCACTTGAGTAAATCCACCGAGCATATTGCTACAGCCTACAAGCACAGGTGTCGGGTGAAGCTACCCACCAAGGTTGAAACAAATGAGCACTCATTAAGGTTTGTAGTTGGATTAAAAATTGGGATCTCTAATTGTTACTCATGTCTCAACCGCTCGATTAGAGCATCAACTATAAAAGCACTTTTTCACTAGAGTAAATAGGGCGCTTCGATGCTTTTCTTCAGGCAAGTTGGGATTCAGATTTCGTATGAAATGAGATGAACAGAATGAAGTTCTCTTTAGCTGACAAAACAAAGATAGTCATATCAAGTAAGAAACTATAAGAAGATGCATAGAGATAATTCTTAGTAGAGGGTCTATAGCTGTGAATGATGAAATAGATCTGAGCATAAGGTTGCCTCTGACAATTTGAAGAAGACAAAAAGTAATCTAGCAGCTTAAAAGGGAAATGAACTACTCTTTTTACGACAAAATGAAAAACAACTATTTCATCTTAAACCAACAAATGAAGCAACAGAACACCATGCAGCAACTACGAGAGCATGATATCTCAATTGCTGGCAGCCAATATGAATCTTCTATTTTTTTGAGTTTCCACATCAGTTTTTCAGTTGAGAAAGGGGAAACACCTGAATCAAGAGTGGATCAGCTTTAACACTCTGCTCTTATTAGGAAAGAAAGCATCTGTCTATATATCAGATGCTTGCTGCAAAATGTCACCTTCAAACACATAAAAACAACAACAACAACCTTCAAACACATAAACAACTCGAGAAAGATGTCACATGGGGAATGCAGAGAATGATTAAAATTGTTTTAGCGTTAAGTGTTAGTGTTAAATTCTTCTCAAAAAAAAAATGGTAGTGTTGGAATGCTAGAAGTGTCGTTCTTCAAACCTATAAATGCAAAATGCATATGTATCGTTCTTGAAACCTATAAATCCGCTGTATGCAAAAGTATTAAGACATCAATACATCTCTTTTCTTCTCTTTTCTCTCCCAAAGCTTAAATCAACTTACAAGCAAAAATAAGAATGCAAAATGTGAATTCTGCTTCCCATTTCCACTTTATAAGTAAATTAGTCAATGAGCTTGAACATTCTAACAATCAATGGTTTATTGTGTTAACAAATATTGCTTCACACTACCTCTTCTACTTCCACTTCTACTTAAAGTAGACCAATATTGCAAAAAAAGGGTATATGGAAACTCATACAACAACAACCCAGTATAATCCCACTTAGTGGGGTCTGGGGAGGGTAGTATGTACGCAGACCTTACCCCTACCATTGGGTAGAGAGGCTGTTTCTAATTAGACTCCTGGCATCCTTCCCTCCAAGAACTTCCCACCTTGCTCCTGGAGAGACTCGAACTCACAACCTCTCGGTTGGAAGTGGGAGTTGCTTACCATCAGAGCAACCCCTCTTGTCTAAAAGTGGAAGTAGGAAAACAGCAGGAAAACAGCATGGTAATGAAGTATCATACATCATGTACTTATGACTAACAGAAAAACTTCATGCTAAATATAAGAAATTCATGATTGCAGGTTCGGTCTTAGAAATGTAAACCACTTCAAAAGAAATAAAGGCGATCACATAAGTCGTCTTATAACATAAATACATGAGATACAGAATACATCCAGTGATCAACAGATAAATAATGTCAACTGCTTTTTCCATCCTACACTACATTCCCAACATCTAATAATTGATCTCATCAAAAGTAACTCTCATACAACAGATGTTCCAAAAATATCAAAAGGACAGCTGACATTGCAGGACAAAATATTTATGGTCCTTTTGATGGTCTTACAACTCAACACCTAACCCCGAGTCCAAATGGAAAAGAAGGTTGAATTAGTGCTTTAATCTTCATTTAAAACAACACAATAAGCATGTCCTTATGGCATAGTTACATTGCTAATATCGAATCATTACATGGGTTGTGCTAATAAACATATCTTCTTAATCCCAAAGCAAGAAGTCACCAAACAAAATTGCAGACATACCAAGTACCAGAATTCCCTTCAATTGTTCTCAGATTTAACAGCCTCCGATGAAGGAGCTGGTAGTGCATACCCATTCTTGGGCAACTTGGTTAAGATACGTCTCTGTCCTGCTTCCTCCGCCTTCCCGAACAATTGCTTCCTCAAGACTTCATGCAAATGCCCAAATAACTCCTTCTTCAAAGCCTCGAAAGCCAAATCAAGCCTTTCCAACTGCTCCATCGCATTCCTATTGTACATAAACAACCCATAGTACAAGTCAAAGCTATCACTAGAAGTATTCTCAACCAAATTCAACAAAGTCTCGTACCCTTTAGTATTAATAGGAGTTGTCTCCAAATCCAACTTCTCCAATACTCTCCCCATTGTATGTGTAATAAACTGCGAACCTGCAGCATGCCTATCATGCTCCGCACACGTCATCGGCACCATCCTACACCCTTCTTTCTCAAATATATCAAGAAACCTATCAACCCTTCCTTTTCTCGAATCCCCTTCACCAATTCTAACTTTATCAAACACAAAGGCCAAATCTTTCCAACTATCCTTACCACTTTCAGGTCCAAACATAGGATGAGTACACAAAATATCAAAATGGGAAGGCAAAACTTGAAGGAAAATGTTCTTTGGAAACTCTTTAACAGACAAAACATCAACAAACAACGTGTTTCTTTTTAGCCTTTGAATAGGTAGTGATCTAAGGACAGGTTCAGTAGATATAATTGAAGTACAAAGCAGAATAACATCAGGGTGTTTCTCACAAAGGTCATGTGGATCTTGAAAAAACAAAACACCTAAAGAATTTGCAATGTGTGAGTAATCAGTTCTTGAATGAGCAAAAACAACATGACCTTGACGAACAAAGGCTTTAGCAAGAAACTGACCGAAGTTGCCAAAACCCACTATAGCAATCTTGAGTCTTGTTGACTGAGAATATTGATTTGAGACTAATGCTTCATAATCATATGGCTGTGCTGCATCAATGGCATTAATGCTAAGGCGGCGGTAACTGACTTTGGAGGGTGAAGAGGCAGAGAAGTGGCGGCGGTTAGTGGGGTGGTGGTGGGTGAGATGAGACCAAGACCAACGGATGGGGTTTGAGGTGGAGGTGGGTGGGGTTGGCTTGGATTGAAGAGGGGTGAAAGACAACATGGTATTTTGGTGTTATACGATGTTGTCTGCACTCAAAATAGAATCTTGATTCTTGATTTTCTTTAAAATATGAAAGATTAAATCTTGATTCTTGAAATATTAAACAGATGAGGGGAAATTTGAGCAAGATTTCAGGGAAGAGAGAAGGGAAGTGGCGAATTGGGTGTATGGAGAAGGGAAAGATGAGGGGCTTTATATGGAGGAAAATGGGGGAAGGTGAAGAAGAATAGACAATGTGACAACTTTTTCGACGGAGAGGGACAGAGATTGAAAAGTTATTTTATTTTATTTTTCTGGAAAGATTGAATGAATTCTACCATAATAATTACGCACAGTATGTTTTTTGGTGCCAAAGAAAAAGGTTTAGCTAAAAAGAATTCTTATTGCCTCGTTTAGCCATTAAAAAGATTCTCTTATAAATAGAACTCTAACTAAAATGAATGTCTGTCTTATAGAAGAGTTCTACCTTGAGGCTAAGTCTTTTCTATCCCTATAAATAAGGGTTCTCTCCCATTGTAAATTATCCCTAAGTATCAATAAGAATACTCCTCTCTCTACTTTTCTCTCTATTGTTCTTGTTCTTATATTATTTCATAACACGTTATCAGCACGAAGCTCTACTAATCTTAAGAATCTCTTCGAGAAAATTAAGGTATTTTTTCTCCTCCTAATTTTATTTTAATTATGTATGACATTATGTAAACATTAGTTGTTATTGACTAATCAGTATTTTATTTAAAGAATGCATATGTTAACACCAATATCATATAATTTAGCATCAACATGATCTTCACTTGCAGGACTTGTGTGTTTATGCATATCTTTATACTACTGAATATATAATAGTTAGATTTTTCCAACTCATCAAAGTTTATTGTTTATTAATATTGTAACATTTACGCAACGACACTGAGCAACTGTGGAGCAGTGTGCTTATGTACAACTTGTTGTTCTTTTTTGCACAATTTTTGCTAACACACTATTGTACACTGTATGATTATTACCTTACTTTATTAAGTTCGACATTGATTGCTGTTTTTGTGATACTACACACATATGATTACTTATAACCTTTTTGATATAACAGTTACCATTGCCCTTAACTGCAGTTACGACAAATACTGGTTTTACTCAATACTAATTTTCTTAAAAATCAGTGCTACATCCTAACACATGTTAAACATTGTTAAGATGTTTTATGTGTCATACTGCATGTAATTATGCTCCTTTCTTGTGATTAATTTTGTTTTAATTATGTCTGACATTATGAAAAGAAAGTTTGTTGTCCTTGAAATTTCGGGCAAGAACTATATGACATGGGTGTTGGATGCTGAAATCCATTTGGATGCAATGGGTCTTGGAGACGCCATTAAAGACAGAAATAACGCATCCACCCAAGACTGTGCTAAGGCCTTGATTTTCTTGCGCCATCACCTTGATGAAGGTTTGAAAATTGAATATCTCACAGTCAAAGATCCACTTATCTTGTGGAACCTGAAGTTGGTCACTCTGCCACAAGCACGATATGATTGAGCTCACCTGAAGCTCCAAGACTTTAAGTCTGTTTCTGAATATAATTCTGCAATGTTCAGAATTACTTCTAAATTGAAACTCTGTGGAGATAATATCACTGATTATGATAATGCTTCAAAAAACGTTTACAACGTTTCATGCCTCCAGTATGGTTCTGCAACAACTGTACAAAGAGAAGGTTTCAAAAAGTACTCTGAGCTGATTTCTCTTCTCCTTGTGGCTGAGCAAAACAATGAACTGCTCATAATAAATCAATAATAGTACATGTTTTGGTGCATAACATGTTGTCGCTATTCTCTAAGTTAGACTTAACTGTTAATTTGGATATTATTGCTATTTACTACTACACTTATCTTTTCAAACATTGTATGAAAGTTGTTTGAAATTATAACTGTATTTTGTATAACTAATATGCGCAACCAGGAATGATTAACAGTCAAAAGTAATACATTATTTTTATTACATGATAAATATCGTCAATATACTGATTAATAACATGGAAGGATAAGGTGTATGATAATTACTAATTTCATTTGCATAATTTAGCAAAACTATTTCATGGAAAACTGTTTCGTTTGCATAATTCACAAAGTTGTATTGAATTGATATTGTCACAAATATGATATTAGATTTTTTTGTGTTATATAATATCATTTGTATGCTATATCTTCATATGTACAGTTTTACTCAGTTTAATATAACTGAAAAGACTAATATTTATTCATATATTTCTTTTGCATACATTGGAAGCAAATATAAATACTTCACAAAGTAAATTTGGGTCAAATCACAATTGTAAAATTATTTGTTTCGTTGATTCATGTACAACACATACGATATTCAAAGAGAAGAAATATTTCTCTAATTTAAGTATGTGTAAGGCAGATGTTACTACAATATCTGGAAGTAGTAAATTAATTAAAGGCTCCGGAAGAGCTACTATAACTCTGCCTAAAGGAACAATACTTATTAAAGAGAATGCAATGTTCTCCTCCAAGTCCAAGAGAAACTTGTTGAGTTTTAAAGATATCATTCAAAATGGATATCATGTTGAGACAATAGATGAGAATAATCTTGAATACCTCACTTACTCATGAAAACGAGGCTGCCCACTTCGGTTTGGGGTCACGCCATTTTGCATGCAGCAATGCTAGTTCGTCGGCTGCCCACTTCGGTTTGGGGTCACGCCATTTTGCATGCAGCAATGCTAGTTCGTCTCTGACTGACGAATTTTCACAAATATTCCCCGTTGCAATTAGTTTTGGGTCATGAACCTAATATATCCCATTTAAGAATTTTTGAATGTGCAGTATATGTGCCTGTAGCACCGCCATATTGCACCAAAATGGGTCTGCAAAGAAGGTTAGGAATATCTGTTGAGTTTGAATCGCCCTCCATTATTCGCTACCTCGAAACATTGACAGGGGATTTGTTCACTGCACGATTTGCAGACTGTCAATTCGATGAGACACTTTTCCCAAAATTAGGGGGAGAAGTTGGTGAAACCAAACGGGAAATTTTGTGGAAAAATGCATCATTATCTCATCTTGATCCACATACCTCTATTTGTGAAAGAGAGGTGCAAAGTATTATCCATTTGCAAAGAATAGCAAATCAAATGCCAGACGCATTTACAGATTTGAAAAGGATAACAAAATCACATATCCCCGTAGTGAATGTGACAACATCTGATTGATGAATACATATTCATTATTGGAAGAATATGAACATGATATTGGTATTGAATGTACCACACTCACCTCTAGAAGGAGGGTTGAGACGATATAAGTAAATAATGTCATTATTATGGCATGAATGGTCATTGGTCACGTACCTATTGTACGCCAAAATAATTTGTCAATGTGATTATCAAAGGACAATAATAATGCAAGAAACATGTCTTGCATATAATTTTAACATGACCATAATGGTATAACTTTCTCTTTAAAAGAGATATTCACCACATGGATGTTGATGAATTTGTGGTAGTACAAAATTAATTGAGAGCTCCAGAAGAGCCAATTATTACTATGTTGGAGAAACACAATTGATTACCAATAAGGTATTGTGTTGTAGTAAGTCTCAAAGAAACTTATTCAGTTTCCAAAGTATATGCGAAAGCGATTGATTATATTGAGACTATAAATAAAGGAAAGATTTGATATCTTCTATTGCTACAACTTGTAGCGGGATAATCTGTATGTGAAAAACTACCCGCTTTATTCTCCAGTTTGTACTACACAAGAATACCACAATAAAGTGGACGTTTATTGATATAAAAACCCATATCATAATAAACTTGAAGTTTATTGATAATTGCACATGTCATGGTGTAAATTTGAAGTTTATCAATATTGATAATTTATGCAGTTGGCATTCGGGTTAGCCATATCATTTTAAGTATGATGTGCAGTAATAGAGAATTCACATGGGTAAATATTAAAGAACTAGGAAGTTCTTTACGAATTCTCTTGTATTACTTGTTCTCATTAATTAATTGACCAACTAAAGAGTTCGGGTTGAATCCCATAAATTCTGGAAATATCAAAGGTGAATATGGGCCCATTCACCTGCCATGTATACCACATATGATGCATCTATGATATGGTTACATGTGCGATTGTTATTAACCCGCAGCCTGGCCGGTGCTTGCGAGGTAAATTGCTCAGTAATATAACTTCGAGCATAATTTCCAGATTTTCTATTCAAGATAGTTCATCTTGATAAGTTGGTTTATATCATAGTTGGTTTAGCAAGATAATTATTGAGTGTCTCCACTTAATAGCTAAACTGTTTCTTATGAGAACAAAGTTATATATATCAGTTTGATATACGTTGTATACGAGAGTATATTATATTCTCCCCTCACAAGTGGTCCAGGGTCAGGAACCAAATAATTTCATCTTATTATTATTGATGTGCGGTGTATATTTTCATTAACACCATAATGCATAAAGATGGACTCTCAAAGTTGAGGAAACAAGTTAGCTTTTCTAACATGAGGGGGAGACATGATAAACACTTGAGAAAAGGTTACATGGGATGAATTATCATTTGTATATATAGATCCTCGAATATCATAATATGAACCTGAAGTTCATAAAAGGATAATTCAATTGCAATATATTGCAAAGCATGCTATACGCATTTGCTGACCCAAAGAAAGTAACTATATTCTCACTGCAAATGCTCATATTAAGCCCCAGAAGGACAAGTCTTTGATACGCTTAAAGCGTATAGATAAATCGGTTTCAAAACAACTTCTTAATAAAGAAGATGAGCAAATGATCAAAGTGATCATAATAAGGAGGCAAGTGATCCAGAAGATCACATGACATAACACTTCATAAAATCTCATGAGAGATTCAGGTACCTGAATGTGTGAATGAAGAGATCTCCATGTTATCTCCTTATGAAAATTTATTGGAACCGATATAAAATGTTCGTCGACGACATCTATGATAGCGCTAAATATCGATGAGGATCTTATGTTTGTCGAATACAAACAAAAATATTGGCTAAATGGAAGAGATACAATTCAAGCAGAATTGATTCCGAAAGACATGTAGTTTTGGACATGTAGTTCAAAATACTTGAAAGTATAAAGTCAATGGTATGTGTAATCAGTTTTCGATATCTTATTTGTTTAGCATGACATGAAAACTTGATATGCATCTAAAGTCTATTATATGGCTTATATGACTTAACTTATATGTCAATCCATGAAAGATTGAAGTTGCTTGAAGCATATACAATTCTTGGTCCTGAAGTACTACATCCTAAGTGCAATTTGTGTACATATGTATATTGCTATAACTATAAGCATGATGGCATCGAGAATACATCTATGGAGATATTGAAGAGTTATTCCACGACATTATATGAAGATGTTCATATCTACCAATAATGATAATTTCAAGGTGCGGAATATTTATTCAAATCAATATGGTTGATTTATTTATCAAATCTCTACCAAAGATCGTTTTGAAGATGGTGCACAAGATTGGAATGCAAATACTCAAGGATGTGAATTGATGCTCTTTCAGGGGGAGTTAATGCGCGTTGCACTCTTTTTTCCTTACAAGGTTTTGTCCCACTGGGTTTTCCTTGCAAGGTTTTTAACGAGGCAACCAATAGGCGCATATTCAAACATGTGTACTCTTTTTCCTTTTCTATAATTTTTTCCCATTGGGTTTTGTTTTAGTTAAGGTTTTAACGAGGCACATTATTGAATAGACATTCAAGGGGGAGTGTTATAAATAGAACTCTAATTAGAGTGAATGTCTATCTTATAGAAGAGTTCTACTTTGAGACTAAGTCTTTTCTCTCCCTATAAATAAAGGGGTTCTCTCCCATTGTAAATCATCCCTAAGTATCAATAAGAATACTCCTCTCTCTACTTTTCTCTCTATTGTTCTTGTTCTTATATTATTTCATAACAGATTCCTTTTTTTGAGTTCTTTTTATTTTTTCCGAAATCAGTATGAAAATTTTAATTTTTAAATAAAATTAATTTTAAAAATTTGTAAAAGTTATTTATCAAAAATTTAATTTAAAAGCACTAACAAATATTCAAAACATAACTCCTAAATGTATTCATATTCGTATACAACTCTAATTTTTAAATATTCTTTTCAACTTGGAAAAAAAGTTACTTTTTTCGAAGTTTCACAATTCATGTCTAAACACCCACTTAGTGCACTTTTTTTGAAAGAGGAATTTTGCACTTTTATAAATTAAGGCATCTTTGTTGCATAGTTGCACAATAATGTAGTCTTTTAAAGAATTTTATTCTGTTATCCACACAAGAATAAATAGAGCTTTCCGAAAAAACCTGCTAGTGGAGGAAGAACCTAAATGAGTTCAGTTGCCTGGGTTAGTTCCTTAAGGATAGTGGGGGCCGAATTAACTGGGCCACCGGTAAAGAACCTCTATTTAAGAAAAAATCATAAGAGAAGAAAGCTGCTAGCAGAGGGTGGAGAAGTTCTGAATGGCACGGCAGCAGGTTGGAGCGGCGACGAAAATACAGAAGGCCCAGGTGAACAGAAAGCGATATATCCGCTGCTATTATCCGCTCTTAGGTTGCAATTGCTCTTTGAGTTCTCTCTTTCTTTCTTTATAGGTCTTCCCAGGCCGTTAGATCAAGATAAGAATGGTATTAGATAGATGTCTTCTTCTTTACTGAGGGAGTAGGTATGGGGCGTGTTAAGATTTATGCCCGTCACTAGGGGGGGGTGAATAGTGCGGCACGAGAATATTGATAAATATTGCGGAATTAAAATTGCTGGAATAAAATAAATTCAGCAATTAAAATAGCAAGGAAAGAACACACCGAATTTATCCTGGTTCACCACAACGTGTGGTTAGTCCAGTCCCCGAGAGACTCTCTCGAGATTCCACTAACTCCGTTAAGCTTACGGGTGCCTAACAAACCGTTACACTTGCTCGTAGATGTACACTCTACAAGACTTCAACTTGCTCGAGGATACCGCACCTCAAGACTTCACCTTGATCGTGGATACCGCACCACAAGACTTCAACCACTAAGATTGAGGGTACTTAGCAAACCCGACAATCAATGAGAAGATATGATCTTCTCAAACACCTTTCTCTTTTACAACAAGAACTCTCTCAAAAGAGTAGATAAAGAGATACAAATTTAGCTCTATGAACAACTCAAAGTTGTCTCTCAAATGGCTCAACAAAAGCTCTAAAATGATGCTCAAATAATGTCAATATGTATATCAATATTGGGAGGTGTTGTGTGTTTAAAATCAGCTCAAAAGACCTCTTTTTATAGGTGAAAAGTGGTGTATGTCCGTTGCTTAATTGGCAATCAATTATGCTGATTTTGTGCCAAGATAATCGATTATTCACAATCTGATAATCGATTATTCTCCAACGTTCAGAAAATCAGAAGCTGATTTTCTGCTGAATAATCGATTATCTGATACTGCATAATCATTTATTCTGAGGCAGTGTTCAAACGCCTGGCAACGGTTATAAAATAATCGATTATGCACTTTGTATAATCGATTATTCTGTGGCAGTGTTCAAACACTTTGGCCACTGTTATAACATAATCGATTATGCACTTCGTATAATCGATTATTCTGAGGCAGATTTGAAAACTTACTTCAAAAACCATTTTGGTTAAGATGAAAACTTTAACATCATTTTGTTTGAAGTATTTAAAATATGTTTATGATAAATATGATTTAATAAAATATGTTTATGATAAATATGATTTAATAAAATGATTTTATGCATATTTATGATGACCTATGTTGAGCCAAAAGACGAGATAACTTAAGTGTTGCTCTTACATTTGTTCTACCTAACGACCTACGCCTTGGGTCTTCGGTCTTGAACATTTGAGCTCGTCTTTGGCTTTTCCATTGCAATCCGTTCATCAATATGCTTCTCGGCATTCAAGCTTGATTGTTTGTCATATAATATCGTTGTTTGACACTTGACTTCATTGTTTGTCATTCATCAAAACCTATACTTGAAAATCATGCTCATACAACCAAAGCGCACATATCATAGATAGAGTGATTTTCTACAATTTTCCCCTTTTTGATAATGACAAACAACAGGAGATATGCATATCGAATTCTCGAATTCCCCCTAACTTCATGCTATATCTCAACATACAATTCATGCAAACAATTTAATATAATTCCCCCTTAATTAAAGCATACTAGAATGTGAAGACATTCCCCCTTATTCGATGCATATCGCCTAAATTCTTCCCCCTTTTGGCATTAGCAAAAAGGGTATACCAATTGTTAGTAAAACTATTGACGATACCAATTGTTAAAAAAATCATATCAATATTAAATAATACCAAATGTTAGTAAAAACATGCCAATCATAACAACGGCCATTTTTCGCAAATATACCAACTGTTATTTAAACTAAAAATATTCATCAAACCATGAGTCAATCATTTAACATAAAAATAATTGATACCAATTTGTTATTCAAAATAACACTTATCAAAACATGAATTAATAATTAATATCAATCGTTAGCACATATCAACTATTACGTTTTTATCAAGAATATGATAACTAACCGACGTTCCCCCTCGATGCAGTAAGGTTTCGTGCTTGGTGCATCTACTAGAATATTGTAGTCTTCAAGCACACCTGCAAACGTACCTAAAAATAGGTTTTCGGTACCCAACTTCTTCTGGGTCCTTGGGGGTTAGGCAAATAATAATTATAATCAAAATATGAATCTCTATGTTTAGCAAAACATATGGGTGCAATGTGTCCTACCCGGTTACAATAATGACATATGACATTAGGATTGTGCATATGTCTAGGTTGAGCCAAATGCGTTCTAGGTGATCTAAAGTTGTTATTCCTAGAAGCGTTGAAATTCCTAGAATCATTTCTAGGTGGTCTAAAATTATTCATTCTAGACTCATTAATAAAATTCCTAGAATTGTGTCTAGGTGGTCTAAAATGATTAGTTTTGGACTTATTAACAAAAATGCTAGAGTCGTTTCTAGGTGGTTTACCCTTATTTCTATCGTCCTTTTTAATTACCTCACTTGTTCTAGAATCATTTACACTACATTTTTCTAGTGTATTTCTGAGTTCTTCGTTCTCCATTTTTAAAGAACTACAAGAAGAACAATTTGAACTTTGAACAATTAAAGAGGCTTCATTCATCTCCTTGATTTTATTTTTGAAATCAACAATGTTATTTTCCAAAAAATTATTTTCTTCTTTTAGCTTTTCATTTTCACAAGTCAATTTTTCAAAATCTTTTTCTTTTAAAGAAGGTTGTTTTTCAAAAACTTTTTCTTGCAAATAAAGTGTTTTCTCAAAATCTTTTTCTTGCAAAGGAAGTGTTTTCCCAAAATCTTTTTCTTGCAAAGAAAGTGTTTTCCCAAAATCTTTTTCTTGCAAAGAAAGTGTTTTCTTCAATTCTTTTATGGTTTTTGAAGCTTTAACAAATTCACTATATAATTCATCATAAGCATTTTGCAATTCTTCTAACGAGTAAGAGTTAGAAATACTTACCTCTTCTTCTTCGTTGGCCATGAGGCATAATGTGGCAGTTTCATCGCCCGAGCTGTCCGAATCCCATGTTACGCGCCGATGGTGTTTCTTCTTTTTCTTGTCCTTTGATTTTGGACAATGTGATTTGGTGTGGCAAATTTTTCCACACTTTTGACATGAAGGATTTGGTTCTTCCTTCCTTGTTTCCTTCTTCATAAACTTACAAAACTTTTCAATTATATCATTGGAAATAATATCGTTACGCTTTCCGAATCACTTACCTCTACTCTTTTAGACGATGAGGCTTTGAAGGCAATATTCGAACCTTTACTTCTAAGATAAGGATTAAGAATTGTGCTTTCATAAGTTTCGAGGTTACCTCTTAGTCCATCGATTGTGATATCCGTGAATCCTATAGATTCTTGGATGGCATTGGCTTTGGAACGCCATTCGGGAGTGAGACTCCGTAGGACTTTTCGAACAAGATCTTTGTTCGTGTAGACTTTCCCGAGAGCATGAAGATCGTTGACGATTCTTGAAAATCGTTCGAATATAATGCCAATGGGTTCATTCTCCCTCATTCTAAAAATTTCATATTCATGTGTTAGAAAATCAATTTTAGATTCTCGGACTTGAGACGTACCTTTGTAAGTGATGTCGAGTTTATCCCACATTTCCTTTGCGGTTGTGCAACAAGAGATTTTCCGATAGTCGTCCGGATTCACCGCACAAAATAGTAAGTTGACGGCCTTTGCGTTTCTTTCAACCTTCTTGATGTCCTCGACATCATATTCATCTTGCTCATTTGGAACTATGATCTCCCCAACTTTCTTTGTTGGCATTTGTTCACCTTTCTTGATGATTTGCCATAATCGAAAGTTGTGTGATTGGATGAATATTCTCATCCGCTCTTTCCAGTATGTATAATTTCTTCCATCAATAAATGGAGGCTCTCGGTGGAGTGTCCTTCGCTCATTATTCCTCCGTTCAATATTCTCAACAAAAAAAAAATATATTGCTCTCAACCGGTTAAGGCTTTCAGAGAGTTAGGCTCTGATACCAATTGTTAAGATTTATGCCCGTCACTAGAGGGGGGGGGGGGGGTGAATAGTGCGGCACGAGAATATTGATAAATATTGCGGAATTAAAATTGCAGGAATAAAATAAATTCGGTAATTAAAATAGCAAGGAAAGAACACACCGAAATTATCCTGGTTCACCACAACGTGTGGTTAGTCCAGTCCCCGAGAGACTCTCTCGAGATTCCACTAACTCCGTTAAGCTTAGGGGTGCCTAACAAACCGTTACACTTGCTCGTAGATGTACACTCTACAAGACTTCAACTTGCTCGAGGATACCGCACCTCAAGACTTCACCTTGCTCGTGGATACCGCACCACAAGACTTCAACCACTAAGATTGAGGGTACTTAGCAAACCCGACAATCAATAAGAAGATATGATCTTCTCAAACACCTTTCTCTTTTACAACAAGAACTCTCTCAAAAGAGTAGATAAAGAGATACAAATTTAGCTCTATGAACAACTCAAAGTTGTCTCTCAAATGGCTCAACAAAAGCTCTAAAATGATGATCAAATAATGTCAATATGTATATCAATATTGGGAGGTGTTGTGTGTTTAAAATCAGCTCAAAAGACCTCTTTTTATAGGTGAAAAATGGTGTATGTCCGTTGTTTAATTGGCAATCAATTATGCTGATTTTGTGCCAAAATAATCGATTATTCACAATCTGATAATCGATTATTCTCCAACGTTCAGAAAATCAGAAGCTGATTTTCTGCTGAATAATCGATTATCTGATACTGCATAATCGATTATTCTGAGGCAGTGTTCAAACGCCTGGCAACGGTTATAACATAATCGATTATGCACTTTGTATAATCGATTATTCTGTGGCAGTGTTCAAACACTTTGGCCACTGTTATAATATAATCGATTATGCACTTCGTATAATCGATTATTCTGAGGCAGATTTGAAAACTTACTTCAAAAACCATTTTGGTTATGGTGAAAACTTTAACATCATTTTGTTTGAAGTATTTAAAATATGTTTGTGATAAATATGATTTAATAAAATGATTTTATGCATATTTATGATTTAATAAAATGATTTTATGCATATTTATGATGACCTATGTTGAGCCAAAAGACGAGATAACTTAAGCGTTGCTCTTACATTTGTTCTACCTAACGACCTACGCCTTGGGTCTTCGGTCTTGAACATTTGAGCTCGTCTTTGGCTTTTCCATTGCAATCCGTTCATCAATATGCTTCTCGGCATTCAAGCTTTATTGTTTGTCATATAATATCGTTGTTTGACACTTGACTTCATTGTTTGTCATTCATCAAAACCTATACCTGAAAATCATGCTCATACAACCAAAGCGCACATATCATAGATAGAGTGATTTTCTACAGGGCGCCCTTACTTTTTGAATGGGTTACTTAGACATTACTAACTAATCTACTATGTCCGCTATCGAATAGCCTAGGAAGATAGAAAGTCTCTCTTATTGTGGAGCTTCCCTTCCCTTACTCTAGGGCTTTCACTGCAGTGCTGAGATGAGAGGGGAGATTAGTCTTTCAAAATTTTTATTTTATATTTTTATATTAGTAATGAATCATATGTATCTCCATTGATCAAACTATAATAAATGCTTAATTTAATACATTTTTCTTTCTTATCTAATTGTTCATTGATCTTAGTATTGCTAGCTTTCGCATTCATTATACTATTTGGAATCTGTTGAATAACTTGGACAAAGAAAATAATGGTCGTGGGGGAATAATTTTCTTGGGGTTAGGGGTAGGGTGTTTTTTGTGATATTAGGGGTAAAGTGAGGGTAGGTGGTTCAAAACTGCTGAATTCTTGAATGAAGTTTGAACAAAAGGAGATCCAAATGGTCTATAGTCGACGTGTTGGCTCTAGGACTCAAGGTTGGTGAAAAAAACAAAGTACTAGTGACATCTTTTTACGTATATACAAATTCAACTTAAATGATTATTTTAATTATACGGATTTCATAAAAGATTAGTAATAAAGAATAAAACTTTATAAGCTCCTTTTTCTTCTATTCAAACGTTATTCTGGTATATGTGTTCATATATTTTTACATGGAGGATCCGTCGATGACTAATTTTATATTGACTATCAATTTTGTTTGGCTAAAAAATTATTGATATACTTTGTAAGCTTAGAAAATAATTAAAAGATAACAAAGGTAAATCGTAACCAAATATAATTTAATTTAAAAGTTAAATGGACGATATTGTAGCCATAGATCTCAGAGATAAAGAAAATAATCTTAGCTTAAGATAGAAGAAATTGTAGGAGTAAGAGAGTGAGATAGAGTAGAGAGAAAAATTGTATTATTCGAGAATAATGATGATGATTGTTACAATGTGAAGGTCTTATTTATATAGTAGGAGACCTTCCTCGAAATAATCAAAGAAAAAGTACAAAAGTGAGTGACTTTCGCTTAGTGAAGAAGTTAAGTTCTAAACAACGTCGCCTTCACCCCCACGCCCGGGTCGTGCCCTCGCTCTGGCCGGTGTCTCTCCGTTGGGCGTACACGTTGGCGTGGGGACGTTGAGGGTCAAATTTGACCCTATACAGTTAGTCCCTCCGTTTGTTGGAAACGTGCCCAATGAGCGTCTTCAATGGACGGAATTGCGAACCTCGTCTTTTGGAGAATTCGACCTCGTGCTCACGCGGCAACAGGAATGATGTGATTTGCCCAACGTTATTGTCCTGTTGATGTGTGATTTCCCTTATAGGATGACGTATCGCCCGCATGCGTCATTATTACTTTTGTTCCCGATGTGGTTCAGGAGGTGATGTGATATTTTGGTTTCTCGCATCCATTTTGATCATACCTTTTCGATTTCCAGATAACTTCACCCTATAAATAAGGAAACGTTCAAACTGATTCATCTTTCGAACCTTTGAGAGTATTTTCTTATTTCATTTTCTGTCTTGCTTTCCTGTAATCGATATCTCGTGTGAGATCTTCCTTGTTTCTATGTGATTGTATTCCCATCACCAGTATTTCAAAACAAGTTCATATGGCGAAACGCCGTTAGAGCAGCAAAAAGATTAAGGACACTGCTCTATCTAGGGTTCCGCCTTCTTCCGGCGGCGAGGAGGAAGAGGTGGAAAAGGCCCTTGTTCCTCTTTCGATAGATAATGTGCTCCCAAAAGAGATACACGTTCGAAGTGATTTCAAAATAAAGAGCTTATTTATTCCTTGGGAGCATAGTGAACTGATGCAATTCCACTTAGACACCATTCGATCAACGTATAACATTCCGGGCCATATAGAAATTGTTCCGGCTGATATGGACTATGTCAATGTCCATAGGCCTGGGGTTTGTACTTTTTATGAGTATCCATGTAAGATCAGATACAGCCTACCATTTAACCCTTTAGCGGAGGAGCTCTGTCGCTTTTACAGGGTGTGTCCGGCCCAGCTCATGCCCTATACATTGAAGGTGTGTAGAATCCTTACTACGTACGCGGCCAGGGCAAAGAGAGAGGTCGCGATTCATCATTTTCTGCAGATTTTCAGCCCAGACATACCATGCTTCGTTTGAAGAGCCGTGGTACAAAGAGCTTTGTAGTGAAGTCCGATGACAAGACCAATCGCGGCTTCTGGAAAAGATACTTCTACATCAGGACGGAGCGCCTGGTGCCTGATCATGTAGGGTTCCTAGAGAGGTGGAACGCAGAATGTAAATATCCTTGTGTGGATTTCGTGATTGTTTGGGGTCCTGACTCTTCAGCTATTTTGATTTCTTTTTCTTTTTTTTGTAGTGGCGGCTTCTCTACCCCGGTTCATCGAAAATATCAGATCATGGGTGGAGAGGTTGATACCTTAAGCAAAGGAGTGCCTCACTTGGCCCGCGTTCCACAACCAGTACGACCTGCCGCGTAGTTTTTTATTTATTTTGGCTTCAGTTTCGAAAGCCCCTTAAATTGTCGTTACCTATGTTGCTTGTGCTGACATGTCGGATTTTTTCCAGAAAGAAGAACACTGTAGCTGCCCCCATCTAGGGCGGAGGCTGTCTCAGACGACGAAGTCATATCATGCGGCTCGCCCAGTGACAGCGCTCCTGTGGGTTCTCAGCAGGGGGTTGTGCCGGTGACAACACCTGAGGCCATGCCTATGATGGTGCCTGAGGTCGCGGTGGCTCCCTCAGACCATACCCGAAACCTGTGGAGGAAGCTTCTGAAGGTGAAGAGCTACTGGAGAGAAAGAGGCAGCAGTTGATTACCGGTAAGGGGATTGCAAATGAGGACATGGGGACTAGCGAGTCCCGTCAAGAGCCAAGGCCGATTTAATGGGCGATGTCATCCGTTCAGGGAGGTTGGCTCTCCTAAGGATCACTTCCACCACTGCCAACTCAACCCGCATCCCAGAGGACGGGTCATCGTCTGCAGTTAGTGAAGCAGACATTGAGATGGAGAGGACAGACCCTGAGGCTGCACTTGGAGATGTAGCGGGGTATCCAGCCCGCATGGAGATGAGGGCGGGTAGGTCTACTCGCCGAATCCTAATCCCGAGAGGGTATAATTTATAGAGAGCAGCGAGAATGACACAACAGAGAAGACCCTGATATGTGCTGACGCAAAGCGTGAGACGCTGAAGGGAGTCAGTAACAGGGACGTATCTCAAAGGGTCACTGGCACAGCCTTGCAGGTAGCTTTCAGTTTTTCTTTTATGGGTTGTGAAGATGACTTTGGTATGTACTGACTTGTATTCCCTCTTTTCCTTTCCTTTTCAGACTCTCATTTTGGAGGTGGAGAGGAGGCGGCGTTAGAAAAGGAGGGCAGCCACCTTCAATAAAATGACGAAGAAGTATAAAGTATATCGTTCCAAGCATCAGGTGCTGGCAGATGTGTTCAAGCAGGACCCTCAGTTTTGAGTGTTCCGTGAGGGTCTTGAACAATCGGAAGCTTAGTTGAAGCGGAGGGTGGCTGAGTTTGAGGAGGTCGACGAGCAACTGATGGTTGCATTGGCTCGAAACATCGAGCTAAAGACTCTCCTTCAATCAAAAGAATAGGAGCTGGAGATCACCCATGGTGTAGCGGCGGAGGCAGCTCAGTTGCAGACCAGAGTCGTTGCTTTGACCGCTGCGCTCGACGGCAAGGCGACTGAGGTTGAGGCCCTTGAGTGGGTCACTTTGTCAAAGCCCGAATATTACGCGCATCGTGAGGCGCACAAAATATGCGTGTATGCCGAGACTAGATTGGTCGTACTCGAGGAGTACTTATCCGCAGGTTGGGCAACTGAGGCGGAGGTTGAGGATCAACGGCGCTTAGCCCGCGTCGCCCGTGCGACTTGCGGTTATAGCTCCGATTCCAGTGATAGGGTGGACTATAACTCTGAAGATGTCATCCGTCTAGAGTCTGGCTCCTGGATCTTTAGGACTTACCAGCGCGAGGGCGGTGATGGGCCAAATAGTGACCAAGCAGGGCATGATGGACGAAGCGGCGAAGGCTTTTAGGGCTTGTGTCTATATATATATATATATATATATATATATATATATATATATATATATATATATATATATATATATATATATATATATATATATATATATATATATATATATTATTTAACCGGGGCCTTTTTTAGGGTCGGATGTACATGTATTTTTTGGAGATAATGAAATATAGCTTTCTAATTTATTCTTTCCTTTGCTCTCTTGTTTTTTGGTGCCCCGTCTCCGTAGAGCGGGCGCTCATTTACTTGTTGTACTTTTATTACATTTTTCTTGATGTTCACGTGTTTTATGCCTCAGTTGAACTAGGTCGGTGATTAGTGGAGAACAATCGAACTAGGTGAATGTTTTAATACGATAGCCTTAGCCGTACGTATGTCTTTGGCCTATGTCGGGTCGTTAATTTGGCGTAGCGTATCTCAATGGCCTTGACTAGTGATAGTGTGGGATGGCCATAGCAATATAATTTCGATGACCTTAGCCGTGAGTGTGACTTCAACTATCATCGAGTCACTCGTTTATTTTCAGTGGTCGATCTGGGTCGATGTCCTACGGCGATGGCCTTAGTCATGATGAAGTCATTGTCCTTGGCCATAATTAAGTTGATGACCTTGGTCATATCTTGTTGATGGCCTTGGCCGCATGGGTGACTTCGATTGTCATTGAATCACTTACTTGTCGTAGTCGAACTAGGTCGACTATTGGCGGCGATGGCCTTAGCCATGATGAAGCCGATGTACTTGGCCAGAATAAGTTGATGACCTTGGTCATAACTTGTTGATGGCCTTGGCCGCATGGGTGAATTCGACTGTCATCGAATCACTTACTTGTCGTAGTCGATTTAGGTCGACTGTTGGCGGCGATGGCCTTAGCCACGATGAAGTCGATGGCCTTGTCCAGAATTAAGTTGATGACCTTGGTCATAACTTGTTGATGGCCTTGGCCATATGGGTGACTTCGACTGTCGTCGAATCACTTGCTTTCCATAGTCGAACTAGGTCGAATGTTGTTGGCGATGGCCTTAGCCATGATGAAGTCGATGGCTTTGGCCAGAATTATGTTGATGACCTTGGTCATAACTTGTTGATGGCCCTGGCCATATGGGTGACTTCGACTGTCGTCGAATCACTTGCTTGCCATAGTCGAACTAGGTTGACTGTTGTTGGCGATGGCCTTAACCATGATGAAGTCGATGGCCTTGGCCAGAATTAAGTTGATGACCTAGGTCATAAATTATTGATGGCATTGGTCGCATGGGTGACTTCGAGTGTCGTCTAATTACTTACTTGCCATAGTCAAACTAGGTCGTCTGTTGGCGGCGATGGCCTTAGCCATGATGAAGTCGATGGGCTTGGCCAGAATTAAGTTGATGACCATGTCATAACTTGTTGATGGCCTTGTCCATTGGGTGACTTCGACTGTCATCGAATCACTTACTTGCCTTAGTCGAACTGGGTCGACTGCCGCTTGCACATTGGAGATGGTCGTAACCATTTGTGTGTTGGAGATGACAGTAGCCGTTTATACATTGGAGAAGGCTGTAGCCGTTTATTCATTGGAGATGGCCGTAGCCATTTGTACATTAGAAATGGCCGTAGCCATTTCTACATTAGAAATGGCCGTAGCCATTTATATATTGGAGATAGATGTAGCCGTTTATACATTAGGGATAGCCATAGCCGTTTATATATTGGAGATAATCGTAGCCATTTACACATTGGAGATTATGCTAGTCCAGTCCCTTTATCATGTCGGTCTGGAGCGCGTATGGATAGGTTGATATGATCAACTTGTTCTGCAAATATCTCCAGATGTCCCCTCCGCCGCCTCATTAATAACCTCCTCGAGAAAACTTAATTGGAACAAAACTCGGGTAAGGGAAAAAGAGTACGACTCAGGAGACTCCTTTCAGAAATGGAAATACTTGAGGTAGGCGACATTCTAATTGTTTTATTGCCTTTTTCCTTCCATTGTTTCTAACTGGATGCTCCTTTATTGGCTGTTGCTAAGATTTTTAGGGTACGTCCCAATTAGTGCAAAATTTTCCTTCGCTTGGGTCTTTGGATGCTAATGTTTTGGCTTTGAGGATATAGTCTCCCACTTTGAGTGGTCTTATCTTGGCCCTCTTGTTGTAGTACCTTTCGACCCGTTGTTTTTGGGCCACCATTCTGATGTGGGCCATTTCTCTTCTTTCCTCTGCTTCGTTAAGGTCTTGGAGCTTGTTCATGTCATTTTTTGTTCCGCTGGTGTGCGAGTACCTCAAGCTTGGTTCACCGACCTCGACTGGTATGACCGCGTCGATTCCATAAAACAGTGAGTATGGTGTTTCCCTTGTGCTGGATTTGGGTGTGGTTCGATGGGCCCACAATACTTCTGGCAGTAGCTCAGGCCATAACACTTTGGCTTCCTCAAGTTTCTTTTTTAGTATATTTAGTATTGTCTTGTTGGAGGATTTTTCTTGGCCATTGGCGGCGAGATGGTATGGCGTTGAGAGTATTTGCTTGATATGCTATTTTTTAAGAATTCTGTTATTTTTTGATCGACAAACTATCTCTGATGTCACATCTGATTTCCTTAGGGATGCCGAAGCGGCATATGATATTTTTTCATATGAAGGCGATGAACTCATGTTCGCGTAGTTGAACGTACGTGCCTGCTTCCACCCACTTGGAGAAATAATCAGTTAAAACTAGTAAAAATTGTACCTTTCCTCGTCCAGCGGGTAGGGGTCAGACTATGTTCATTCCCCCATTTGATGAAGGGCCATGGGGAGGTGACCGAGTGGAGGGGTTCTCCTGGTTGGTGTATCATGGGGGCATACTTTTGGCACTATTCGCACCGGCGAACATATTCTACAGCTTCTCTCTTCATGGTAGGCCAGTAATAGCCGGCCCATATGAGGCATTGCACGAGGGAGCGGTTACCCGTGTGGGTACCTCAATGACCCTCATGCACTTCTTCGAGTACTGGCCTTGTTTGGTGCGGCCCTTTAAATTTGTCCAAGGGTCCGTCGAACGTCCCTTTGTAGAGGACGTTGTTTATCAGGCAATACCGGGCAGCTTGTATGCGGAGTTTCTTTGCCTCTCTTTTGTCGAGTGGTACTGTTACATCCTGTAGGTAGGATACAAATTGTTGCGCCAGCCCCAAGTCAGATTTAAAGAGCATACCTCAGTATGGTCGTTGGCTGAATGAAGGAGGGTAACCACTCTTTGTGAAAAATTTTAGTGGCCATGGCAAATTTACTAGGCTGTCTACTTTTACATTTTGTGCCCTCGGAATTTTTTCGGTTCTTCGGTGGTATGAGATGTCGTGCTCGTTGAGCTCAATAGCCCATCTGACGATCCGGCCTGATAATTTAAGCTTGTGTAGGACGATTCTTAATGGGAAGGTCATCACCACTTTTATGGGGTGGCATTGAAAATAAGGCTGCAGCTTCCGTGAAGCCACGACTAATGCCAGATCTAATCTCTCACGGTGCGGATACCGTGTTCCGGCGTCCACCAAGGTTTTGCTAATGTAATAGATAGGGGATTGCGTACCTTCTTTTTCACGAACTAAGACTGTTCTAACGGCGACCTCGGATATGGCCAGATACACCAGCAGGGGTTCGCCTGGACTTGCTTTGACAAGAAAGGGTGGTGAGGATAGATGCGCTTTTAGCTTTCTCAAGGCTTCAGCGCACTCCTCGTTCCACTATAACCCTTGATCTTTTTTCAGTACATTGAAAAATTTATGGCATCTTTCGGAGGACCGCGATATGAATCTGTATAGAGCGGCTATACACCCTGTCAGCTTTTGTACCTGTTTTTTGTTGTTCAACACCTCAGGTATTGTGTCTATCGCCTTGATCTCGTCTAGGTTGACCTCAATGCCTCATTGTGATACGAGAAATCCTAAGAATTTTCCTGAGGTCATGCCGAAGGGGCATTTCTCAGGGTTTAGCTTCATTTCGTACCTCCTCAATATCTCGAAGGCTTCCTTCAGGTGGTTGACGTGGTCTACTTTCTTTTCTGATTTTACCAGCATATCGTCGAGGTAGACTTCCATGGTCTTACCAAGTTGTTCTTTGAACATCATGGTGACCAGCCTCTGGTATGTTACTCCTGCATTTTTTAGCCCGTGGGGCATTACCTTGTAGCAATATGTCCCTTGGTGGGTGATGAAAGTTGTTTTCTCCTTGTCCTTCTCGGCCATCATGATCTGATTGTATCCGGAATAAGCGTCTAGGAAGCTTAGCAGCTCATGTCCCCTAGTGGCGTCGACCAGCTGATCGATGTGAGGCAGTGGGAATGAATCCTTAGGGCACGCCTTGTTCAGGTCGGTGAAGTCAACACACATTCTCCACTTCCCATTTTTCTTTTTGACCATGACAACATTGGCGACCGATTTTGGTATTTTGATTTCCTAATGGAGCCGTTAGCCAGTAGTTTGTCTACTTCCTCACTGACCGCTTCGTTGATAGTTGCGTTGAATTTCCTTCTCATTTGCCGAACGGGCGAGTGTAATGGGTCAACATTTATCTTGTGGGTGGTGATGTCTCGCGGGGTTCCTGGCATATCTAAATGGGAAAAAGCAAACAGATCTGCATGGTTAGTTAAAAACCCATGATACTGACTTAGATTAGTGAGTTTATGCCCGATGTAGGCTTTCTTCGTGATGTCGGCATCGTCTAGTTGGACTGGGTCGAGATCTTCAGCCGTAGCTTTATAGGCCTCTACGGTATCAGGATCTTTAATGGTGTCCCTTATCGGGTCGACCTTGGTCCCCGACATAGCTTATCGTTATGCCTCTGCCGTTGGCCCCTTACGTCGTTTGGTGTGGGCGATATCTTGAGCTATTTTGTAGCATTCCCTTGCGGTGCATGGCTCACCTCGGATGCTGAATATTCCCCATGGGTTAAGGAATTTGATCACTTGATAAAAGCTCTACGGGAGTGCTTGCGTGGCGTGTATCCATGGACGTCATATGATGGCGTTGTATGTCGCTTCCTAGTTCATCGTATGGAAAGTTCTTTCCAGCATGACTCCTCCCGCTAAAACGGGCAGGGATATTTCTCCGGAGGTTTGTTCCATTGCATTATTGAAACCAGTTAGTGTTATGCAGCACGATATTATCTTATCCTCAAGTCCCATTTGTATGAGGACCCTCGGGTGGATAATACATGCGCCGCTTCTATCATCAATCATGATTCTTCTAATAGTTGTATCTGTGATACGTAAAGTGATAACTAAAGCATCATAGTGAGGGAAATACAAACCATCAGCATCGGACTTATCGAAGGTGATACTATCTTTGAAGTCGTCATACTGTTCGTGGGTGATGGTTTGCTTCAGCTTATACGTGGTGGTGAGTTTGATGTGGTTGATTTCTGAGTCATCGCCGCCTCCGACAATCATATTAATCTTACGTTCCGGGGAGGGAGGCTTCAGCGGCCCGTGGGGTTGCTCACGCCCATGTGCAAAGTTGGTTTTCCCTTTGTCGTTGAGTAGCTCCCTCAGGTACCCCTGGTTTAGCATTCTGACCACTTCTTGTCGTAGGCCTATGCAGTCCTCGGTTTTGTGCCCTTGTTCCTTATGGAACTCACATAGGACGTTTTATTTCCTTGTGGTGGGGTATTATTTCATCTTCGTCGGCCATTGTACCTTGTTGTCCAGCTTCTTTTGAGCATACACTATCTCTGAAAGAGACATGCAAAAGTTATGGGCAGAATAGTAAAGGAGGCATACCTCTTTCATTTCAGAATGGAGCGATATGTCGATGTAGTGCATCCGTGTGTCATGGCGGAGGCGGATGGGAGGACCTAACATAAGGCTGGTGCCGTTCTTTGTTGAGACGCGGAATTTGTTCCCACCATCCCTCGATACGCCGATCCCTTCTAATTTCTGGATGTATTATCGTCAACCGTTGGGTCGGCCCATTGAGGTCGTCCTCATCCGCTCTTACCTCGGCACAGTAGGCATTATGGATTTCTTCGCATGTGGTAGGAGGGTACTTCATGAGACAGCTTAGTAGCTTTTTGGTCTCCCTCGAACCATCTCTGCTTAGTCCATTATCGAAAGCGGCCACCGCCATGCCTTTTGATACATTGGGTAAGCTCATATTCACCCTATTAAACCTGGCTAGGAAGTCCCTGAGTACTTCTCCTGCGGTTTGACGGACGACGAAGATATCATTAACCCTTGCTTCTACTTTATTCTCATGCATGGGCGGTGACGAACTTGTCCGCTATTTCTTTGAACGTGGAAATGATCTTAGCCGATAGTTGGGAGTACCACGTCAGGGCTACTCCTGTCAGCTTTTCACCGCACGTTTTCCGCAGCACTGACGGTACCTGTTCCTTTGATAGGTCATCGCCCTTTACAATCGTGACATAGTGTATTAGATGATCCTCGGGATTTGTGGTCCCGTGGTATACTCTTAGGTAGGGCGGCATTTTAAAGGTCTTCAGAATAGAGTACGGGGCAACCTCCTCAATGTAGGGTTGTTCAAAAAACCTTCCCATTTCGTGCTTTGGCAGCAACTTGGGGGCACCGGGGATCTTATATATTCTCTCATGGTGTTCATTCATCTAGCCACGAAGTGACCGGTTTTCTTTTTCCATTTATCTTCTTAAGAATGGCTGTGAGCGTGCCATAATTGGCTGGTACCTCGCCTTGCATGTCATTTGCTCGTGCCATTTCAGGTTCAGCCGTGGTGGCGGTAAGATTTACTGTCGGTGCACATCCGATGTTACCTTGTGGTGACTTTTAGATCAAGCCACTTAGGGCACCTGTTAGCCATTCCTATAGTGGCTTTTTGACCTCCGAGGGTACTTCTTTGGTTGCAGATGTAGAATCACCCTTTTCCCGCAAGATCGTCAGATCTCCAGGTGGGGGAGGTGGGATCTCCCCACTCGTTGTGGTGCTAGGGGTTGTAATCGAAACACCCTCTTCACCGGCTTCATTGAGAGGACTGATGCGGTTGGTTGCAACATCTGCTATCACTTTTATTCTTGCATTCAGCATTTTTGTTCATGTGGTGTAGAGAGTAGCTGTTGGTTGTTCTCTAGGTGCAAACTATGGTTTTGATTCTCGAAATTCCCACAGATGGGGCAAAATTGTTTAGCTCAAAAGTTATCGATATGCTTCGCAAGCTTAGAAAAAAATCAAAAGATAACAAGGGTAAATGATAATCAAATATAATTTGACCTAGAGGTTAAATGGATGATATTGTAGCTATAGATCTCGGAGATAAAGAAAATAATCTTAGCTTAAGATAAAAGTAATTGTAGAAGAGAGAGAGAGACAGAGAGAGAGAGGTAGAGAGAGAAGTGTTATTATTCGAGAATAATGATGATGATTGTTACAATGTGAAGGTCTCTTTTATATAGTAGGAGACCTTCCTCGAAATAATCAAAGAAAAAGTACAAAAGTGGGTGACTTCCGCTTAGTGAAGAAGTTAAGTTCTAAACGACGTCGCCTTCACCCCTACGCTCGGGTCGTGTCCTCACTCTGGCTGGTGTCTACCCATTGGGCTTACATGTTGGCTGGTGTAACGACCCGGCCCATCGTCTCAGGTATCTCCGTCATGTTTTCCCTATTTTATGCTTTATGTGTTTGGTGAATTAGAAGTAATTCGGATAGAGTCCGGTTACAAATGAGACAATTAGTCTCTTTATGAGAAGGTTACTTTGGAAACGTCAACCGGATGTTGACTTATGAGTTAGAGGGCCCAGAATTTATTTCCAATGATTCAGTTAATTTTTGGGGATGATTTAAGGCTTAGACGAGCAATCAGAAGTAATTATGGTGGTCTGATGTGTAGCCCGAATATAGGCTCATGAAGAATCTTTCGAGGCTCCTAGTGGGAGTGAAGTAAATTTCATAATACAAGTGCATACTTAGGAAGACTAAGTAGATGTGTAATGTGTATGACGGAGGAAGGTATACAGAGATATTATACTGCGATTAGTGATTTGAGATGGAATATGGGAAGAACAAGGGCTTGAGTTTTGAGATTTTAACTTGAGGATTTGAGGGGTCATTAGAACTCCGATTTTTTGAAATTTTATATGTACGGACTCGTGGCGAGACGAGGAATCCGGTGATGTGATTTTCGTAATTTTTCGATAAGTGGACCCGGGGCTCAGGTTTTGCCAAATTCATAATTTTTAGCATTTTTCGAGTAATTCCATTGGGATATCTTTCTTTAGCATAATGTAACGTATTTGTTGTGATTTTGACTAGATTCGACGCGCGGAGAGGTCGATTCAAGAGGAAAAAGGGCATTGCGGACTAGCCTATGGCCGGTTAGAGGTGAGTAGTTTGTATAGATGATGTCCCGAGGGTTTGAACCCCGATTTATCACATCGTGATGCTATGTTAGGGCGTGACTCGCACCCCATGGCAGGTGCGTGGTCATATATGATTGGGGATTGTAACTTGGTCTATCCCGAGTGTTAAATATAAATTATTGGCGGCTGATATGCACATTATATTGTTGAAAATTGGGCTTATTGCCATATCTGGGGCCTTGTGCCAATTTGTAGCATCCGTCTAGGATGAATATCATTGTAATAGCATGATTTGTATAATCATTAATCTCAGTCATGTGATTAATCACTGTTATAAAACACTAAGTCACTTTTTCTGAAGTTAAATAACTAAGTTATATTTCCTTAGTAATTAAAATGTTATGTTATTCTCCAATATTTGAGCCTCTTTGCAAATAGTATTTCCATAATGAAAAAGTAAGTTTATGTAATTACTATCTATTTTTTTGTTTGTTTGTTTAAGTTATGTATACTTATGTTTACTTTTTCTTATATTATAGTTATTTAAGTTGATTGAGGTGTCATCTTTTATTAATGTGGAAGAAGAAGATACAGAGCCTCTTCGTGTTGAGGAGCAAGTTTCACAAGATCAAAGCTCAAGGTCTTCTTCGTCACAATTTGATGAAGGCGTACTTAAAGAAATCGGTAGAGTATGTGTTTCTGCCTTTGAATAGTTTTAATTTTTTATTTGATTCTTACGAACACCCTTTTTTTAATTTATATTATGTTTTTTGATTCAGAGAATATCATAGAGTTTTAAGAAACATTTGCAAGTAGAAGTTACGAGAGTTGTGAATCAGAAAATTGTTGTGTTAGAGAAAAAAATTGAGAATGAAAGCAAGGTAATTTCCCGTCCTTAAGTTTTGATCTTGGATTTCAAAGTTAAAGACTTAGTGTCCTTAAGTTTAGAACTTGGAATTCAAACTTAAGGACTTCCTGTCCTTAAGTTTTGAACCTGTCATTATTTTTCTAAGGTATTTTATGTCTCAGAAGTTAAAGAAAACTATGGAATCAAAGGTGGATACTTTGATCAACATGTTTGGGAATGCTGATCAGATAAACACAGATAAACAGTCTAGTGTTCTGATTAGGAAAGAAGGAGTTGATGATGATTGTCGTGGCACTGAGTCTACTATCAATGAAGATGCAGGTGGTTTTGAACATGATGATATGAATGCGCATACAGAGGTTCAATATGAAAGATATTTAAGAGATGCACATCTTGATAACAAAACCGAAAATGTTACTGTTATTGGGAAAGGTTAGATACAGATTTTGTATTTTTTTCTTTAAAATGTATATTCAATAGAGTAATATATATAAACTATGGATGTCCATGCAGAAGTTGAAGATTTAAGAGAATGTGAAGACCAGGACGGTCAACAAGAGAAAAGAGTTTCAGATAAATTTTGTAGAGTGTGTGGATTGCAATCACAAGACGATTTAACAAGTCCTTTGGGGACAAGTGTCAGTGAGATTGTATGTAAATGCCTTGAAGGAACATATGATCTCTCGACACCGCTGTCATACAAAGAAAAATTTGGTGTTCAAAGTTGTCCTAAGCAAGGTTAGATAAAAGCTTCATAATATATTGTGTTTTAGTTTTAGTGAATTATTAGAATCGGTATTATATGCAAATGTTACAGAATCTTTTCAAGTAGTAAACGAAGAAGCTGGAGTGAGCAAAGAAGGTGGAGTGCAATATCAAGAGGAAACTGGAATACAATCTCAAGAGATAGGCAGAAGTGAGATTGGTTCCAAATCTGTAGATGCAACATATGAAGATGATGATATAGCTGGAATGATCTTGGATATTGCAAATGGTTAGAAAGGGCTTTTTAAATTTTATATATCTTTGTTTTAATAAAAGACTATCAACATGTTAAGTTATTGTCAATATTTTTCCAGAATCTTGTGAAGAAGCAAGTAAAAAACTTGGTGCAGAACTGAAATATAAAGAAAATGTTCAACTGGAAAAGAAAGAAAAAGCTACACGCAGTATCCTAGCGGAGTTGTCTCTTGAAAAAACAAAACAAGTTGTTGTGGAGAAGACAAGTATTGATTGTCTTCTAATTATTATATTGACAATTGAAATTTTATCTCTTCATGAGTTGGTACAAACTAATATGTGTGTGTGTGTATATATATAAATAGTGTCGTCAGCAGAGGAAAACACAAAGGACACCAATGATGACGATCTTAACCAATGTCCAAGGAAAAGAAAGAGAGACAATATTGGTTACGATGGTCCGTCATTTTCTATTTTAACCCCTACACATGCAAGTACCCTAATGGACGTTGATGCTGCTTTGACTATGAAGGTCAAAAAAAATATTGTGGAAGAACTTGGTAGAGGGAAAAGGAACAAAAAGCTTAGCTGGCAGTTGAAATCTCCCTCTGAAAAGGAGAGAAAAGTAGTAAGTTCCAAGGCGGACAATCAAAATACACCGAAGAGTGCAGGTTGGGTAAAAGCAACATACACATGTAGGTGCATTTTTCATTATACCTCTGAATATGAAAAATTGATGAAGAAATTCACTGTGTGGTTGGGCAAGGAGAAGAGGCGAGGTCGCATAAAAGAGTAAGTCCGTTAATGTGTTTCGCTACAACCTTAACTTCTGCCGTTATTACAATAATTTTAGAACTAACTGTCCCTAATATATATATTCAAGTTTAATACTTATGGACTGCCTGTCCTTAAGTTTTGAACTTGGAATTCCAAGTTAAGGACAGATAGTCCTTAAGTTCTAAACTTGAATCTCTAAGTTAAGGACCAAGTGTCCTTAGTTTTTGAACTCCATACTTAAACTTAAGGACTGCCTGTCCTTAGCTTTTGAATTTTGAATTCAAACTTAAGTACATTCCTTAGCTTTTGAACTTCTAATTCAAATGTAAGGACTTCATGTCGTTAAATTTTCAACATGAAAGGCTATGTTCGGGATTAAATTCTAACTTGATATGATCAAAATTTTCAGGGGACAGAATGACTTATATGTTGATGATAATAGTGTCAGGAAAAATCCATATAAATTGTAGATAACAAATTTGTTCTGGATTATAAGGTTAGACAACTCACAAGACATTTATTTTTTCTATTCTTAATTTATCGTTTTTAATGATTTTATTACTTATGAATTTGTTTATTGTTTTCCTTTTTGTGAAGCATATTGACATTGCGCTATATTATCTGAGAAAGAAGGAATGCTACCACCCTAGCGATCATCCTTTTAAATGCACAACTACTGACATTCTTTTTTATGACTACATGGCCCTTGTGTATAAGGATTTTAGTGAAGATGCTAGCGATGAGTTTTGGTGTGCTACTGATGACGAGTTGTTTCTAACACCATATGTGTGGGGGGACAGCTACAGATATGGGATTGCTTGGACTGAGGTTGATAAAATCATTTTTTCATGTCGCCTTCCTTCAGAAGATGACAAAGCATATGGAAATGTATGCGCGCATGATCCCCCACATGCTATGGTTTGTACAGTTTGACAAGCATCATAAGTCTTTTGGGAATGTCTTCAACAAGTTTGATATACAATGGCAAAGATCACCACACCAAAATGGATCGTAGGTATTGTTATTCGTTGTAGTATTTATACGAACTTAATATTTTGTTGTTTAATTCACTGCATATCTTTCTCTTATTTTAGGACTGATTGTGGTGCATTTCTGATCAAATTTGTGGAGTTGCTGAGGGTTGGAAAGGACGTTCAGTAATTCCAACCCGAATACATAAAAGGCTTTCGAAAAGAACTTGCTGCAAATCTTTGGGCACATGGTGAATGGAAGAGAAACTCTGTTTACGACACTCCACCAGAAAATATGGGTGATGATAATGAAAGTGAGAATGAAACTTTGTGTGATAAGGAATTGTAAAGAAATTGTGGTGTTGTTTTGTACAAAACTGTTGTAAATGCTACGTGACTGAATTCTGCTAGTTTAGGATACTTCTTAAAATAGTTTGTAAATTTGTGAAAAGGTACTTATATTTCGTTGGCATAATATAATTTTTGGTAAGTGCTATGCCAAATTACAATTGCAGAAGTATATATCAAGGTATACTGTTAGTTATATCATTGTTTTTTTAGTCTTTATTTGTCCATTGAGTTTGTTAGTACTATTTATGATCAGGTCTAAGAGAACTTCAAATTCAAAGTTAAGGACCAAATGTCCTTAACTTTTGAACATGAAACACAAAGCTAAGGACTTGTTGTCCTTAATATTTTTGAGAATGTAATTCAAATTTATGGATTGGTTGTCATTAACATTTTGAAAATGTAACCCATTCTAACTAAAGGAATCATGTAGAGTTAAAGACAAACGGTGCGTAGGTTTATTCGTGGAAGTATAAGTAAAATATCTCATGTCCTAAACTTTTGAAGTTGATATTCAAAGTTAAGGGCATTAAGTCCTAATGTTTTGAACATGGGATTATAACTTAAGGACTTGAAATTCAAAAGTTAAGGACCCGTCAGTCCTAATATTTTGAACATGGTACTATAACTTAAGGACCCAATGTCCTTAACTTTTTAACTTGAAATTCAAATTTAAGGACCGTCAGTCCTAATGTTTTGAACATGGTACTATAACTTAAGGACCCAATGTCCTTAACTCTTTAACTTGAAATTCAAAGCTAAGGACCGTTAGTCCTAATGTTTTGAAATTGCAAGTTTAATTTAGTGACTCATGTTCGTAACTTTTAATTGTTGAACTCTAAAGAAATTAAAAGATGTTAACATGATAGAAATATTAAAAATCCAGACGTCCACTCAAATTAGAATAATAATGAATACAATCTATAGCAAAAACTTAAAAGAGTCAATAAACATAAATGGATATATCTACTCTTCTCTATGCTTTCTTGAAAATGGATGGAGTGCCGGAGAATATATACAAGCTGTTCTATTATGACCAATTCTTCTGCAACGACCACATTTGTATATTATTTTTGATGGCTCGGTAGCAGGAATACGCCTTTTCTTTTGCCTTCTACCTGGTGGCACTTTGAAATCTGGTGGCTTAACAATTTGTGACTTAACACCCTCTGGTACATTCCAAGAATCAGTATGTCCTACAGGATGTATTTGTCTTTCATATGTTGTCAGCCAAGATTTCCTTAAGTACCAATGCGAACAAAAGTCAGACTTCTTGATATTTCTCTTCTTAATAGCTGCAATTGCATGTATGCATGGCATTTCATCAAATTGAAATTGAAAACAATCACATGTTCTCTTGTTTAAGTTCACCAGGAAAGTTATTCCTTCTTCTTCAACTCTAGAACGCCATGAATCAACGAGCAAGACCTTCAATGTTGAAAAATTATAAGTCAGTACATTATGTTAAATTATCTTAAAATCATAATGTAAATATGGAACATAATACTTACATTCAAATTAAATGCTAAATCATTCTTTTCGTCAATTCCTCCTCAACTCAACAAGAAACATCAAAAAATGTTCCTTCTGCTTTGTTTCTTCTTTCATAAAACCAACGTTGTAGTTTCAGTAGAATGAAATCCATCATTCTTAGTATGGGCAGCTCCCTTCATCTAACAGGACAGAATTCATTGACTCGACTATGTTTGTTGTGAGCATGTCATATCTTTGTCGTGGACTAAAAGAACGTGCCCATCTTTCCGGTGGTTCTTCCATCAAGTAGTCAGATGTCTTCTTATCTACATTAGCAATATATGACATGTAAAGCTCAAAATCTTTGCGCCTGTATACCCTTGCACCACTTTAAAAAAGTTTTATCACCTCACTTTTCACCTTCCTTCGCTTTAGGTTCTGCTCCAAATGATAGATGCAAATCCCGTGATGGCTTTCAGGATATACCTTTGCAATGCCATTTGAAATAGCTTGATGCTTGTCTGATAAGAAAATCAAATCTCACGGCTCCCAATTGCATTGCGAAGCTGACAAAAGTACCACTCATAGGACAGAGGACACCAATGATGACGATCTTAACCAATGTCCAAGGAAAAGAAAGAGAGACAGTATTGGTTACGATGGTCCGTCGTTTTCTGTTTTAACCCCTACTCCTGCAAATATCCAAATGGACGTTGATGTTGCTTTGACTATGGAGGTCAAACAAAATATTTAGGAAGAACTTTGTAGAGGGAAACAAAACAAAAAGCTTAGCTGGCAGTTGAAATCTCCCTTTAATAAGGAGAGAAAAGTAGTAGGTTCCAAGGCAGACAATCAAAATACACCGAAGAGTGCAGGTTGGGTAAAAGCAACATACACTCGTAGGTGTATTTTTCATTATACCTCTGAAGATGAAAATTGATGAAGAAATTCATTGTGTGGTTGGGCAAGGAGAAGAGGCGAGGTCGCAAAAAAGAGTAAGTCCGTTAATGTTTTTCACTACATCCTTAACTTCCTGCGGTTATTACAATAATTTTAGAACTATCTGTCCCTAACATATATATTCAAGTTTAATTCTTAAGGACTGCATGTCCTTAAGTTTTGAACTTGGAATTCCAAGTTAAGGACAGACAGTCCTTAAGTTCTAAACTTGAATCTATAAGTTAAGGACCAAGTGTCCTTAGCTTTTGAACTTCATACTTAAACTTAAGGATTGCTTGTCCTTAGCTTTTGAGTTTTGAATTCAAACTTAAGTACAGTCCTTAGCTTTTGAACTTCTAATTCAAATTTAAGGACTGCCTGTCATTAAATTTTCAGCATGAAAGGCTATGTTTGGGATTAAATTCTAACTTGACATGATCAAAATTTTTAGGGGACTGACTGATTTATATGCTGATGATAATAGTGTCAGGAAAAATCCATATAAATTGTATCATTGGAAAATTAGTAGCAAAATGTGCTTTCTTGAGTTCTTAGATAGCAAATTTGTTCTGGATGATAAGGTTAGACAATTCACAAGGCATTTATTTTTTCTATTCTTAATTTATCATTTTTTAATTATTTATTACTGATGGTTTGTTTATTGTTTGCCTTTTTATGAAGCATATTGACATTGCACTATATTATCTGAGAAAGAAGGAATGCTACCACCCTCGCGATCATACTTTTAAATGCACAACTACTGACATTCTTTTTATAACTACATGGCCCTTGTGTATAAGGATTTTAGTGAAGATGCTAGTGATGAGTTTTGGTGTGCTACTGATGACCAGTTTTTTTTTAACACCATATGTGTGGGGGGACAGCCGCAGATATGGGATTGCTTGGACTGAGGTTGATAAAATCTTTTTCCCATGTCGCCTTCCTTCAGAAGATGACAAAGTTGTGACACATTTTCTGTTGGGACTTTGGACTTGAATTTGAAAAAGATTGATGTATATGATTCCATATACAGTGAGCCATATGAAGCTGGAATGAACTATATGGAAATGTATGCGCGCATTATCCCCCACATGCTATGGTTTGCACAGTTTGACAAGCATCATAAGTCTTTTGGGAATGTATTCAACAAGTTTGATATACAATGGCAAAGATCACCACACCAAAGTGGATCGTAGGTATTGTTATTCGTTGTAGTATTTATACGAACTTAATATTTTGTTGTTTAAGTCATTGCATATCTTATCTTATTTTAGGACTGATTGTGGTGCATTTCTGATCAAATTTGTGGAGTTGCTGATGATTGGAAAGGACGTGCAGCAATTCCAACCCGAATATATAAAAGGCTTTCGAAAAGAACTTGCTGCAAATCTTTGGGCACATGGTGAATGGAAGAGAAACTCTGGTTACGACACTCCACCAAAAATGTGGGTGATGATAATGAAAGTGAGAATGAAACTTTGTGTGATAAGGATTTGTAATGAAATTGTGGTAGTCCACCAGGAAAGTTATTCCTTCTTCTTTAACTGTAGAACGCCATGAATCAACGGGGAAGACCTTCAATGTTGAAAAATTATATGTTAGTACATTATGTTAAATTATCTTAAAATCATATTCTAAACATGGAACATAATACTTACATTCAAAGTAAATGCTAAATCTATTTTGTTCGCCAATTCCTCCTCAACCCAACAAGAAACATCAAAAAATGTTCCTTCTGCTTTGTTTCTTCTTTCATAAAACCAACGTTGTAGCTTCAGTTGAATGAAATCCATCATTCTTAGTATGGGCAGCTCCCTTTATCTAATAGGACAGAATTCATCGATTCGATTATGTTTCTTGTGAGCATGTCATATCTTTGTTGTGGACTAAAAGAACGTGCCCATCTTTCTGGTGCTTCTTCCATCAAGTAGTCATATATCTTCTTATCTACATTAGCAATATCTGACATGTATAGCTCAAATTCTTTGCGCATGTATACTCATGTAGCACTTTGAAAAAATTTTATCACCTTACTTTTCACCTTCCTTCGCTTTAGGTTCTGCTCCAAATGATAAATGCAAATCCCGTGATGGCTTTCAGGATATACCTTTGCAATGCCATTTGAAATAGCTTGATGCATGTCGGGTAAAAAAATCAAATTCTCACGGCTCCCAATTGCATTGCGAAGCTGACTAAAGTACCACTCATGGGAGTTGTTGTTTTCAGATTCAGCTATTCCAAAGGATAGTGGGAAATTTTGGTTATTTGCATCTTTTGAAACTGAAATCATTAAAACACCACGATATATTGACTTCAAAAAAGTTGCATCAATAGCAATCACTAGTCTAAAATGATTCCAACCAGCTATTGATGATCCATATGCATAAAACATATAAACAAACCTGTAAATTTAATATAAAACAATGTTAACATACCTGAACTTTAGGACAGTCAGTCCTTAACTTATATTTACAAGTAATAAAGTTAAGGACATGTTCTCCTTAACTTTTATTTCACAGTTCAAAACTTAAGTACTGAAGGTCCTTAGCTTTTAATTACAAGTTCAAAACTTAAGAATGGGAAGTCCTCAACTTCTGGCAACAACTCAAAAGTTAATAAGATTAAAATACAGCAAGTTCTAAATTGTTTACCTGTTGTTGTCGTCTATCTTTATATTAGTATAGGTTCCCGGGTTTTTACTTGTCATCATATACAAGTATGAACACAATAATTCATAATTTTCTTTGGGACTTCCTCTTATTAAATCGGAAGCATGTTGAATAGCACGCCACGCCTTGTGATATCCAATGTCTAGTCCATGCAATTTTTGCATCTCTGCCATGACAAAAGCTGGTGTAACTTAAAATCTTTGGCCTTGAAGATTGTCGATAATGTAACCACTAATCAAATCTGAAGTAGCATGCCTTTGATTTGTTTTCCTAGTGTTAACAGAGCAGTCATGCTTTTTCTCAATCTTTACTATCTTAAACAATGTTGAATCTTTTATTCTGAAAGCACGCACATACCAACAACACCTATCATCATTGCTTGTCAACGAATATCTTGTTGAGCTTGATCTAACAACCTTGAATTTAAAATGTCCTTTGGTTGTTATATTGGAAAAATAGTTAATTATACTCTTCTTCTTGTCAAATACTGATCCGACTTTTATTTCATCCAATGAAGCATTTTCTCTTAATATCGTAGTTGGGGATTCTTTTTGTTTCAAATTTGATCTTCGTCTAGTTATTTGTGGACAAGTTTGGTCAGCAACTTCTTCATTTAACGGTGCACTTTGTAACACTTGAATACCTAAAGCTTGCTCGTTGTCAATCTCAATAATGCTTTGTCCTTCTACGTGAATAGATTCGAATGTTTGAATCACCTCTTCATTTAACGGTTGAGCTTCAACCATATCTATTTCAACAATTTGTTGGGATTGCTCTTGATTGTCATTTTCAGTTTCTGTATTGACATTTTCATTGCTTGTTGATGCAAAAATTCTTTCCGAAGTATCAGCTATGAAACGACAGCCCTTGATGAGTGAATGAGTTTTTAGCAACTATACATGTGCGAAGATCTAAATCTTTGGATACAAGCATTCCTTTGCTTGTTCCAAGGTTGATATCAAACCATATTACTAATTCAAGCTTTTCTCTATCCAATTCAATAAGCTCAAAATTTTGTGTAATGAAATCTTCAAACCGAATTGAGTTGGGTACTATGAAAAGCGTTGTTTGATGATCAAGATATTTATAGTCTTCAGTCCATCTACCATTAAAAGCAACTATTATACATATTGTTTCCATCCTGCAAGTCAAGAAAATGGGAAACATAGAACATCTAAGAACATGTGTATTGTAAGTGCAATACCAAGGTAAGGACTGCCCGTCCTTAATATTTAGTCATGGAATTAAAAGTTAAGGACTACCAGTTCTTAACATTTAATCATTGAATTAAAATTTAAGGACTAACAGTCCTTGACATTTAAACATGAAATAAATAATTAAGGACTTCTAGTCCTTAACTTTTGAACTAGAAATTAAAACTTAAGGACTGAAAGTCCTTAACTTTTTAATTACAAGTTATTATGTTGAAGGACGGTCAGTCCTTAGCATTTAATTTCTGATTTAAAAATTAAGGACATACAGTCCTTAATTTTGAATTTCTGGTTCAAAAGTTAAGGACTGCTAGTCCTTAACATTTGAACTAGAAATGAAAACATACAATTTGAAACTATAGCTACAGAACTTTGTATACAGAAGAACTGCAACAATGTTAAGGACATTGTGTCCTTAAGATTTTAAATGATATTGCAAAATGAGGGCAGTAGAATCAAAGTTAAGGACATTGTGTTCTTAATTATTGAATTTAATTTCTAAAATGAAGACACTATGTCCGGAATACAGAATTATCATAGGACGCGATGTCCTAAACTTTATCAATCCATAAATTCAAAGTTAAGGGCAAATTCTTATCTACTGTATAATCAAATCTACATAGATCTAAAAAAGTATAACTATAGCGAAATAAAAATCTATCGAAATACAATAAAGTAGAACTTACTGTTTATCTATGTCGATTTTTTGGATTAAAGTGCTGAATTTTTGAAATCGGAAGAGAAATGGTTGCTCGCCTCAGTTGGTCGTCGTTTCTGCTACTGCTGTTGTTCGCTTCTTTTTATTTGTGTAACTGCTGCTTCTGGTTATAGCGTAGGTATAAGTTATACTTGAAGGGTATTTTTGTCCAATCAGGTAGAAGTTTATTAAAGGAGCGGCTAATATCTAAATACATTGAAAACAGTGGCTTTAAAATAAAAGCCACTGCTATTAGTGGCTATTTGTGACGTTTGCCCGCAATAATATGTGCTATCTGTTACAAGAAGAATGACATACTAAGCTACCCAAAAAAAATTATTTTACGGTACATAGAGTATTCAAAACAAATTAGTCTGATTTAAATTGAAATTGGGTACTCAAATTAAGGTTGCAGATTTCCCAGAACAAGAAAGGAATTTTTACCTCCTATAGCAAAGGTTAACACCTTATTTATTTTAAATAAATACAATTTAAAAAAGTTATATTCTATAGATACCTTTTAAGGTTTATAGCACAATATTTAATTTTGGTTACCTCCTAGCCTTAAGCCACTAAGTACGCTAATCAATTATACTTTTTTCTTTCTCTCTCTATTTTGATATATCCCATTCTCTTCCCCATCCCATTAAAATTTTCGATGGCGGAAAGGAAACAATGTTTGCTAGCCGCAAAGGACTTTTTGCACTACTTACAACAAGCTCTGGCACAGTCTGCATCAATTGTTTCAATTGTGAAATGTTCCCAAACTATGGACTTCTTCCGCCTGCTCTTATTCGGTTGTGCCTCTGAATCAGCTATCTCATTATGACTAGTTAGGTCGTCCGTAGTGAGCACCCTGCCAGCAAAGCGAACAAAAGATCAATGAAGATAGCTTTTTTTGCCAGGTGCTACGATTCTCCTGGTGCTGCGATTTATGAATGCCCTATTTTGTTTCTTTCAAAATCCTTAGCTCTTTCTAATCTAGTTGGTTTCTCACTACCGGCTTTCGGTGAACGACGAATTTACCAGAAATTAGGGTTTGTTCTTGAACAAAGACGATGGAGTTTGGGGTTAAGCAACTTAATTTTCTGTTAATATATTTCAATGTATTTTGATGTATTTCATTGTATTCATTGTCATTGTTTTCATTGTAATTCAATGTATATCGTTGTATTTCATTGTATTCACTGTCTTTTTTCTCATTGTATTTTAATGTATCCCGCTATATTTTATGTATTTTATTATATTCACCGTCTCGCTATATGCCATGAGTGTATTCATATATTTTTTTAATTAATATAATTTATGTATTCAGATGTATTATATAATTTCTCTAAAAATTGCTATATTGTTAGGGTATTTTATGGTTGAGAATCTTTTTTATAACTGAATCCCATATTTCACTCCATGAATACAGTCAAATACACTCGAATACAACAACTAATTAGGCGAACTTCCCTGATTCACGCCTATTTTTGCTACTGTATTCATGAGTACAATAGATTAAATACATCAAATACTTTTTATAATCACATAAAAGGCATCTATAATCTCTAATATAACAAATGATATCTATAAATGATTAATTACTACTAATAGATAGTGCTTTATGAAAATTTATCAACAAGAAATGACTCGATTTCCCTGCCGTTCTGGAAAAATTTTCCCCCCTTTTACATAGTCAATAAAGGACAGCCACCCAATGCACGAATCATCTCGTAAAGGTCTGCATTCAAAGAGAGTAATGCAGATAGTCTAACCTAATGCAAGTATTAGTGGCCAACAAAAATAGTTGAATTAAAAGAAAGAAGAAAAAGAACAAAAAGGTCATTAAGTTGTCCATTTAAGGATAAAGACAACATAATTCAATAGGCTTGTGAGGTACAATAATTATTAGAAAATAATCGAGTTAGGGTTATAGTTAGAAATGACACAAATAAACTAACGAGAAGAATAGAAGTAATTGACATAAAAGCTTCTATAAGTGTTCCAATTGGGAAAGCGACTCTGGGACGAACGGTCACAAGCTCAACATTTGCCAAAACTTTCAGTTTTCCTCTTTCACAAAACTTCTAATAAACTTTAATTAATATATTGCCTCTTGTTAGTGCACGTGTTAGTACATAATTACATGTAAGTCTATCGTTAGTAGGTTGATCACGTTTTAACTCTATTTAAGTATGAAATGAAATTCTTGATTTGTTAATCAACCCCACAAAAATACAATGTTGAAAAAGCAATATGGTTGAAAAGTCAAGATAGGTTGGAGATAGATGTTAAATTCTTTACGAAACTTGATCTTTATGAGACGCATGTACTTATGATATCATAATCAGTGGGGAAAGTAATTTAAACGTTTGATTAAAAAAAACCTTCAGTAGAAAATATATTTAATTAATGTTCTTTTTTTTTACCCACCCGGTATCTTATAATCGTGCGCATTGGGACTCGAATATTCTGAATTTTTGCTGCGTAAAGCTCATTAAAAGGTAAAATGCTCTCAACCAAGAGTTTTTTCCATTCCAAGGTTCGAACATGAGATATCTAATTAAAAGTGGAGAGATCTCATACTGCCCATCATATTCGGTGGTATTTGATAACAATAATAATAATATACCTAGTGTATTCGCACAAATCAGAAATAAGAAGGGTAGTATATACACAAACATTATCTCGTCCTTGTGAAGTTAGAGAGGCTGAAAAACTCTCGACTCAATAAAGCAAAATTATAGTAGTAGTTATGGCAAAGGACTATGGAAAGCGAGATAGTAGCAACCGCAGGTGGATCCAGAATTTTAAACTTATGAGTTTTTATAATAATCTCAAGATAATCTACATGACAACTGGACCACCAAATTGGGTTCCAAGTTAAATATTCTTATGCTTTTAATGAATTTTTTAGTATAAATACATGGGCTATGCAAAAGTTACTGAGTTTACGTGAGCCCGTAACGTTTGCTCTAGATCCGTCCCTGATAGCGACAACCAGAAAAAATAAAAAAAGAAACAAAAAAAACATCAAATAATAATACCGATCTAAAAATAGGGAACACGAGAAACATATTAATCGTCGGTGGTTAATATGTTCAAATTTTTGTGTAGTTTAATCAAGAGGGATATTAGAGATAGGGTAGGCTACAATTATAAGTAATGTCTTAATTTAGAAGGAAAGCTCGAAAGCTAATTACATTATCTAATTTTTTTTCCTTCTTCGTAAGATTAACTTCGCCTTTGTCATTATGATTGGTAATAATTACAGAATAGCAATTAATTAGCAAGTAGCTACAATTGACTGATTAGCAATAGCAAATGGATTATTTATTGTTAGATCTATAGTTACTGATTAGAAATTCTTAAGGAAAACTTACACAAATATTCCAAATAAATCTCAACTTATTAATTTCTAGCCATTGTCATAGACTACTAAAATTAACCAATAAAAATTAAAAATGTTATGAAATAGAAGATCCTTACACTTCTATTTAAGATGAATGTCTTTAATGTATGTAATTAGAGAGATTTTAGAGTTCTATTAGTGGTAGCTAAATCTTCCTCTCCCCTATAAATAGAGGTGCCCCCTACCATTGTAAATCATCCCTTGAGACTCTCAACTCAATTCAATAAGAAGAACTCTCTCTACTCTTCTCTCTATTTGCTCTTGTTCTTGCTCTATTGCTATTGTCTTTTATATTATTTCATAACACGTTATCAGCACGAGTCTCTAACCAATTGAAATTTTCGATTGTCTTAACTTTTGTTTGTCTACAGGATTTTGCTTCAAAGAAAGAAAACGAAAAAAAAAGGAAAAGAAACAAAAGAAAGAAAAAAAAAAAGGAACGAATGCTGGAGGGCAAACAGAGCCAAAGAAAAGAACGAAAAAGTTGAAAAGAAAAGAAGAAAGAAAGAAAGGAAAATCTTTCTGGAAAGACAAAGAAAGGAAAACGTTGAAAGAAAGAAAAGGAAAGAAAGAAAGGAAGAAAATATTGAAAATATATTTGGTATACCTTAAAGGTAAGTATTTTATTTTTTCCTTTCAAATTCTTGGAATTCTATAATTTGATTTTATATACAAATATAGACAATCAAGTTTGAATACAACTCTAATGGAGTTTGTAAGAAATTATAATCACACGAAGTGGTATAATCTCTATGTCCTGCCATGATTAAATTCATGTATGACTGTGGACAAACAATTGAAAACCCGTCCCATTAAATTTGCTCCATTCCCTGAAGTGAATGTGGAAGCAGTATGTGGTAAGTCTGAAAGAAGACAAAAGTATTACCATGGACGTGGCAATAGACGAAACTATAATCGTCATTATTGTGATAATGAGAACAATAAGGATTCTCAAAATAATCTTTCACTTTATGAAAGTAATATTTGACATAAGATTGTGAAAAACACATGATTATGATCCATTCCCTGAAGTGAATGTGATAATTGTAATAGAGCCCGTAAGTATGAACACGCTCTTGATGCAATTGTGTCATATGTATGACAATATGAAAAGAAAGTTCGTTGCCCTCGAAATTTCGGGCAAGAACTATATGATATGGGTGTTGGATACTTAAATCCATTTTGGATACTATGGGTCTTGAAGACGCCATTAAAGAAAGAAATAGTGCATCCACCCAAAACTATGCTAAGGCCTTGATTTTCTTGCGCTATCACCTTAATGAAGGTTTGAAACTGTATGAAGGCCTTGATTTACTTGCGTCATCACCTTAATGAAGGTTTGAAACTGCTTGTTATTATAACTGCAATGTTGCAATATGCTTAAATAATGTTAAATAGCATTATTATCGTGTCTATCGACAATGAAAATATGGCAGCAGTAAATAATTATGCATAATTAAAATTATGTAAAAGTTAATTTGCCTTATTTGATTGTAATGTAATCATCACAGTATCACATTCGTCGCCACATGAACTTGTGACCACAATAATTCTGCTAAGAAAATGCAGATAATAAGTGTGGATAAAATGTGAATTTAAATATTGTGCATTAAATGCTTTATTATGTGTATGTATAATAAACATTAATGGATTGTGTAATAATTTTGTGTTTACAGCATAATTGCTAAAGGTTAACAACGTGTTGTTAGTTGGAGCTATATATATATATATATATATTATTTTGTAAACATACAGTAAATAAATATTTCTTGATATACTATACATACAATACTCAAAGAAAAGAAGAGTAATTGTGTAAGGCAAACATTACTACAATCTATAGAAGTAGTAAATTGATTAAAGGCTCCAGAAGAGCATATGTAACTCTGCCCAAAGGCATGACGTTTATCAAGGAAAGCTGATTATCGGACCATCCCCAACAAAGGTTGGGACTGAGTCACCCCAGTTTCTGGAACGTATACAAGGGGACATTTGTGGACCTATTCACCCACCTAGTGGGTAGTTTAGGTATTTCATGGTCTTGATAGACGCATCCTGTAGATGGTCTAATGTGTGCTTGTTGCCATCACGCAACCTTGCGTTTGCAAAGTTAATGGATAATAGATGAGAATAATCTTGAATTCTTCATGAAAACGAGGCTGCCCATTTCGGTTTGGGTTCACGCCATTTTGCATGCAGCAATGCTACTTTGTCGGCTGCCCGCTTCGGCTTAGGGTCACGCCATTTCGCATGAAGCAATGCTAGTTCGTCTCTGACTGACGAATTGACACAAATATTCCCCATTGCAATTGGTTTTGGGTCATGAACCCAATATATCCCATTTAAGAAGCTTTGGATGCGCAGTATATGTGCCTGTAGCACCGCCATCCCGCACCAAAATGGGTTTGCAAAGGAGGTTAGGAATATATGTTGAGTTTGACGCGTCCTCCATTATTCGCTACCTCGAAACATTGACAGGAGATTTGTTCACTGCACTATTTGCAGACTGTCAATTTGATGAGACACTTTTCCCAAAATTAGGGGGAGAAGTTGGTGAAACCAAACGGGAAATTTTGTGGAAAAATGCATCATTATCTCATCTTGATCCACATACCTCTATTTGAAAGAAAGAGGTACAAAAGATTATCCATTTGCAAAGAATAGCAAATCAAATGCCTGACGCGGAAAATGTTCCGATCCGTATTAAAGTCCCTATTGGACAAATATCTAGTGTCATATCCAATGAGTCAAATGCACGCCAGAAGCGTGGCAGACCATTAGGTTCCAAAGATCGAAATCCTAGAAAGAGGAAAAAGAACGATCTAAATGACACTATGAAAGAATCACATGAGGACGCTCATGATTTGATTAATTCCGAGATTCACGAAGAATCTATTGAGCCTGAGACTCTTGAAAATACGGAATGCAAGAATGTGAGGATCTCGAACCTCAGTCTGTGGTAGTACAAAATTAATTGAGAGCTCTCGAAGAGCCAATTATTACTATGTTGGAGAAACACAATTGAGTATTGTGTTGTAGTAAGTCTCAAAGAAACTTATCCAGTTTCCAAAAGTACACGCGAAGGCGATTGATGATATTGAGACTATAAATAAAGGAAGGCTTTGATTCTCCTATTACTACAACTTGTAGCGGGGTAATTTGTATATGAAAAGCTACCCGCTTTGTTCTCCAGTTTGTACTACACAAACGAAAGAATGCCACAATAAAGTGGATATCTATTGGTATAAAACCCATGTCATAATAAACCCGAAGTTTATTGATAAGTGCACATGTCATGGTGTAAATTTGAAGTTTACCAATATTGATAATTTAGTCAGTTGACATTCGTGTTAGCCATCTCATTTGAAGTATGATGTGCAAATTCACATAGGTGAATATCAAAGAACTAGAAGTTCTTGTTCTCAGTAATGAACTGACCAACTAAAGAGTTCGGGTTGAAGCCCCTTGATTCTGGAAATATCAAAGGTGAATATGGGCCCATTCACCTGCCATGTATACCACATATGATGCATCTATGATATGGTTACATGCGCCATTGTTATTAACCCGCAGCCTGGCAGTGCTTGCGAGGTAAATCGCTCAGTAATCTAACTTCGAGCATAGTTTCCAGATTCTCTACTCAAGACAGTTCATCTTGATAAGTTGGTTTATATTAAAGTTGGTTTAGCAAGATAATTATTGAGTGCTTCCACTTAATAGCTAAACTGTTTCTTATGAGAACTAAGTTATATATATATATATATCAGTTTGATATAAGTTGTATACGAGAGTATATTCTCCCCTCACAAGTGGTTCAGGGTCAGGAACCAAATAATTTCATCTTATTACTAAGGTGCTGTGTATATTGACATAATGCACAAAGATGATTTCCCAAAGTTGAGGAAACATGTTAGCTTTACTAACATGAGGGGGAGACATGATAAACATTTGAGAAAGTGTTACATGGGATGAATTTTCATTTGTATATGTATATCCCCGAATATCATGATATGAACCTGTAGTTCATAAAAAGGAAATGCAATTGCAACATATTGCAAAGCATGCTATACGCATTTGCTGACCCAAAGAAAGCAACTAAATGGAAGAGATACAATTCAAGAAGAATTGATTCCATATGAAAGACATGTAGTTTTGAACCTATAGTTCAAATGCTTGAAAGATAAAAGTCAAAGGTATGTATAGTCAGTTTTCGATATCTTATTTGTTTAGTATCACTAATGAAAGATTGATATGCAGCTAAAGTCTATTATGCGACTTATATGACTTAACTTGAAAGATTTAAGTTGCTTGAAGCATATGCAATTCTTGGTCCTGAAGTACCACATCCTAAGTACAATTTGTGTACATATGTATCTTGCTATAACTATAAGCATGATGGCATTGAGAATGCATCTATGGAGATATTGAAGAGCTATTCCACGACATTATATGAAGATGTTCATATCTATCAAGAATGATGATTTCAAGGTGCGGGATATTTATTCAAGATGGCCGATTTATTCATCAAGCATCTATCAAAGATCGTTTTGAAGATGATGCACAAGATTGGAATGCAAATGCTCAAGGCTTAAATTGATGTACTCATTAGGGGGAGTCAATGCGCGTTGCACTCTTTTTCCCTTACAAGGTTTTGTCCCAATTGGGTTTTCCTTGCGAGGTTTTTAACGAGGCAACCAATAGGCGCATATTCAAACATGTGTACTCTTTCCTTACTTTAATTTTTCCCATTGGGTTTTGTTTTAAGGTTTTAACGAGGCACATCATTGAATAGACATTCAAGGGGGAGTGTTATGAAATAGAAGATCCTTACACTTCTATTTAAGGTGAATGTCTTTAATGTATGTAATTAGAGAGATTTTAGAGTTCTATTAGTGGTAGCTAAATCTTCCTCTCCCCTATAAATAGAGGTGCCCCCTACCATTGTAAATCATCCCTTGAGACTCTCAACTCAATTCAATAAGAAGAACTCTCTCTACTCTTCTCTCTATTTGCTCTTGTTCTTGCTCTATTGCTATTGTCTTTTATATTATTTCATAACAAAAAAACTGTTATAAAACAATAAAAGAATGAGAGCAATATTGCAGAGAAAGAGAGAGAGAAAATTCTTATTGAATTTTGGGGTAAATTACAATGGAATAGAACCCTTTTATTTATAGGGAGATGATGACTTGGCCACCAAGTAATAAACCCTAGAATCTCTCTAAATATAGACATTCACCTTAAATAGAATTCTATTTATAACACTCCCCCTTGAAGTCTATTCAATAGATAATGTGCCTCATTAAAACCTAACTAAAATAAAATCCAACGGGAAAAAAAATTCTAGAAAAGGAAAAAGAGTACACATATCTAATAATACGCCTTTTGGTTGCCTCGTTAAAAACCTTGCAAGGAAAACCCAGTGGGACAAAACCTTGTAAGGAAAAAAGAGTGCAACGCGCATAATTCCCCCTGATGAGAGCATCAATTCACATCTTTGAGTCTTTGCATTCCAATCTTGTGCACTAGCTTCTTGAAGGTTGACAATGGCAGAGTTTTGGTGAATAAATCAGCCATATTAACTCCAATGAATGTATTGCACCTTGAAAATCCTCGCTACCACATTATCATGCTTATAGTTATAGCATGATATATTTGTGCATAAATTGCACTTAGCATGTGGTACTTCAAGACCAAAAATTATATATGTTTTAAGTGGTTTAAGTCCTTCAAGGATTGTCATATAAGTTAAGCCATATAAGATATCGAAAACTGATTGCACATACCATTGACTTTATACTTTCAAGAGTTTGAACTACATGTTCAAAATTGCATGTCTTTCATATGAAACCAATTCTACTTGAATTGTTTCTCTAGACTTAAGATCCTCATATATATTTAGCGCTATCATATATGTTGTCAACATACATTTTATATCGGTTCCAATATTTTTTTCATAAAGACATAACATAGAGATCTCTTCATTCATATATTCAGGTACCTGAATCTCTCATGAGATTTTATGAAGTGTTATGTCATGTGATCTTCTAGATCAATTGCCTCCTTTATTATGATCACTTTGATCATTTGCTCATCTTCTTTATCGAGAAGTTATATTTGAAACCGATTTGCCTATACGCTTTAAGCGTACCATAGACTTTGTCCTTCTTGGACTTAATATGAGCATTTGCAATGAGAATATAGTTACTTTCTTTGGGTCAGCAAATGCGTATGGTATGCTTTGCAATATATTGCAAACGAATTATCTTTTTATGAACTTAAAGTTCATATTATCGTAATCGAGGATCTAGATATACAAATAATAATTCATTTCACGTAACGTTTTCTCAATTGTTTATCATGTCTCCCCCTCATGTTAGAAAAAATAACTTATTTTCTCAACTTTGAGAACCCATCTTTGTGCTTTATTGTGTTAATCAAAATATACACCACAAATCAATAATATTGAGATGGTATTTAGTTCCTGACTCTGAGCCACTTGTGAGGGGAGAACGTAATATACTTTCGTATATAACCTATATCAAACTGATATAGATAAATTGGTTCTCATAAACAATAGTTTAGCTATTAAGTGGAGGCACTCAATAAATTATTTTGCTAAACCAGCTGTGACGTAAACCAACTTATCAAGATAAACTATCTTGGGCAGAAAATCTGGAAATTATGCTCTAAGTTAAATTATTGAGCAAATTACCTCGCAAACACCAAGTTGCATGTTAATAATAATCGCACATGTAACCATCTCATAAATGCATCTTATGTGGTATACAAGGCAGGTGAATGGGTCCATATTTACCTTTGATATTTCCAGAATTCATGGGATTCAATCCCAACTTTAGTTGATCAATTAATTAATGAGAATAAGCAATATAAGAGAATCTGTATCGAACTTTCTAGTTCTTTAATATTTACCCATGTGATTCTCTATTATTTTTGCGCATCATATTTAAATTGATATGGCTAAACTGATTATGCCAACAGAATAAATTATCAATATTGATAAGTTCATGTTTACACCATGACATGTGTAATTATCAATAAACTCCACGTTTATTATGATATGGATTTTTATATCAATAAACATCCACTTTATTGTGGCATTCTTTTGTGTGTGTAGTACAAACTGGAGAATAAAGCGGGTAGCTTTTCACATACAGAGTATCCCGCTACAAGTTGTAGTAATGGAAGATATCAAATCTTTCCTTTATTTATTGTCTCAATATAATCAACCACTTTCGTGTATACTTTGGAAACTGAATAAGTTTCTTTGAGACTTACTACAACACAATACCTTGTTGGTAATCAATTGTGTTTCTCCAAAATATTATAATTGTCTCTTCGAGAGCTCTCAATTAAATTTGTACTATCACAGATTCATCAATATCCATGTGATGAATATCTCTTTAAAGAAAAAGTTATATCATTATGGTCATGGTCAAAATTATATGCAAGATATGTTTCTTGCATTATTTATCCTTTAATAATCATCAACAACAACAACAACTACCCAGTATAGTCCCACAAAGAGGGGTCTGGGGAGGGTAATATGTAGACGAGCCTTACCCCTACCCGAAAGGGCAGAGAGGCTGTTTCCAATCGACCCTCGGCTCAGTGAAGGAAAGAAAAAACAAAAAAAGACAAAAGAGCATTAGTAACTCCAGCAGAAATAGCGTAAATAATTATCTAAACATAAGAACCATAAATAAAATAGCATGCAATAATATCTGACAGTAACTACCATAAATAACTACCATAAGGGAGATACAATCCAATACACAAATCATCTATGGATAGCCTGCCAAGCCTCACCCAACCCCGGATGGGGAGTACGAAAAACTCTAGGAGCTCCTATCCTACGACCCTGATACTAGACCTCCAGACTTTCCTATCAAGTGCCATGTCCTCAGAAACCCGCACTCTAGGGCCATCGCCAGTCGCTCATAAATCCTCACCGGGGCATCAGGATTTCTCCTCCGCACATGCCCGAACCACCTCAGTCTCGCTTCTCGCATCTTCTTATCCACCGGGGCCACCCCCACCTTCTCTCGAATAACTTCATTCTTAATCTTATCAAACCTGGTGAGCCCGCACATCCACCTGAGCATCCTCATCTTCGCAACCTTCATTCTCTGAACATGAGAGTTCTTCACTGCCCAGCACTCCGCCCCATACAACATGGCAGGTCTAACCACATCTCCATAAAATTTCCTCTTGAGTTTCTATGGAACTTTCTTGTCATATAGGACTCCTGATACAAGCCTCCACTTTTACCACCCCGCTCCTTTACGATGAGTGACGTCCCCGTCAATCTCTCCGTACCCCTGAATCACCGGCCCAAGATATCTGACACTGTCCCTCTTGGCGATGGCCTGAGATCCAATCATCACGTCCCTGCCTCCTTCGCTCGGCTTGGCGCTATACTTGCACTCCAGGTATTCTGTCTTAGATCTGCTTATTTTGAAACCCTTAGACTCTAGAGTCTGTTTCATACCTCTAGCCACTCAATAACACCGACCCTCGTCTCGTCTATCAAGACTATGTCATCAGCAAATAGCATACACCAAGGCACATCCCCTTGAATATGTCAGGTTAGAGCATCCATCACCAAGGCAAACAAGAGAGGGCTAAGCGTCGATCCTTGATGGAGCCTTATAACCACTCAAAAATGGTCTGAGTCGCCACCCACCGTCCTAACCCTAGTCTTAGTTTCATCGTACATGTCCTTGATTATTCTGATGTAGGCTTCCGGCACGCTCTTCGCCTCCAAGCACCTCCCTTGGGACCTTGTCATACGCCTTCTCCAAGTCGATAAGCACCATGTGCAGATCCTTCTTCTTATCCCTGAACTGCTCCACCACCCTCCTGACAAGGTGGATAGCTTCTGTAGTGGAGCGACCCGGCATGAAACCGAACTGGTTCACAGAGATAGATGTCATCTCCCTCACCCTCGCCTCGATCACCCGATCCCAGACCTTCATGGTGTGACTTATTAATTTGATACCCATATAGTTGTTGCAGCACTGGATGTCCCCTTTGTTCTTGTACAAGGGCACCACTGTACTCCACATCCACTCCTCCGGCATCCATTTAGTCCTAAAGATCGCATTGAACAACCTGGAGAGCCACTCCACTCCTGACCTACCCATGCATTTCCAGAACTCCATCGGGATCTCGTCAGGCCTGGTCGCTCAACCCCTACTCATCATACGCAAAGCCCACATGACCTCCTCCGCCCTAACGTGCCTGCACTACCCAAGGTCTCTATGTTGCTCTAAATGCCCCAACTCCCCTAGCTCTATGTTGCGATCCCCCTCCTCGTTAAGTAAGTCTCGAAAGTACGCCTGCCACCTCTGCTTGACTTGAGACTCCCACATCAGAACTCTACCATCCTCGCCCTTGATGCACCTAACTTGGTCAAGATCACGCGCCTTCCTTTCCCTTTCTTTAGCTAACCGGAATAACTTCCTGTCTCCGCCTTTCTCCCCTAATTCCTCGTACATGCGACCAAACGACGCGTTTTTAGCTCCCGTAACTGCCAGCTTTGCTTTTTTTCTCGCTACCTTGTAGATCTCCCTGTTCGCTCTCCGTTCTTCCTCTCTTGTGCTCTCTGCCAACTTAGCAAACGCCGCCTTCTTCACCTCAACTTTTCCTTCGACTACATCGTTCCATCACCAGTCACCCTGATGTCTGCCTGAATGGCCCTTGGCTACCCCGAGCACATCCCGTGCTACCTCCCTAACCAAGTTCGTCGTATCTGACCACATAGCGTTCCCCAGAACTTCTCTAAGCTCCGCCCTCAACTAACCTCCTCTCCAACTGCTATGCTTTCTCCTTAGTCAAAACACCACATCTAATCCGTGGTTGTCCCCGAGCACCCCTCCTCTTCCTCTTCACCCAGAGACCTACATCCATCACTAGGAGCCTATGAAGAGTCGAAAGGGACTCTCCCGGGATAACCTTGCAGTCCTTGCACATACCCCTATCGCTCCTTCTGAGGAGGAGGTAATCGATCTGAATCCTCGCCGCCGAACTCTTGCCAAAATATTTGGGCGTACAATAGGTACGTGATCAATGATCATTCATGCCATAATAATGACATTATTTTCTTATATCATCTCAAACCTCTTTCTAGAGGCGAGTGTGGTATATTCACTACCACTAGCACGTTCATATTCTTCCAAAAATGAATATGTATTCATAAATTAGATGTTGTCACATTCACATCATGAATGGATCAAAATCATTTATATGTGCTTTATAAAATCTCATATAGTCAAATTGATAACAAATATTACTTTCACAGAGTGAAGGATTATTTTGAGAATCCTTATTATTCTCATTATCACAATGATGACGATTATATTTTGTCTATTGCCACGTCCACATCCATTGATAACTTCACGGTAGTAATTTTATCTTCTTTCACACTTATCACATACTGCTATCACATTCTCTATAGGGATTGAGAATGGAGCAAATTCAATGGGACAAATTTTTAATTCTTTGCCCACAATCATACATGAATTTGATCATGGCAAGACATAGAAAATTTACCACGTTGGGTTGTTATAATATCTTTCAAGCTCCATTAGAGTTGCAATCAAAATTTACCGTCTTTGCTTGTATTTAGAATCAAATTATAGAATTACAAGAATTTGAAAGAGAAAAGTAAAATACTTACCTAAAATCCAGAATTTAATCTTGAAGGAAGTTCATAGAACAATTAACAATCATTATGCTCAATCCCAAAGTTCTACTCAATTGGTTAGAGGCTCGTGTTGATAACATGTTATAAAACAATAAAAGAATAAGAGCAATATCGCAAAAGAGAGAGAGAAAATTCTTATTGAAGTTTGGGGTGAATTACAATGAAATAGAACCCCTTTATTTATAGGGAGATGGTGACTTAGCCACCAAGTAATAAACCCTAGAATCTCTCTAAATATAGACATTCACCTTAAATAGAATTCTATTTATAACAAAAATCAAATAATAGGATTTTTTCTCTCAAAGAAGCGCATGCAAAAATTACTTTTCATATTTTTAAGCGTGATTAGCAACATTAGATACAAGACGGAAACAAAATTTTATAGATGAGGTAGCAAATAAGGTGATGAAATACAAAATATATACAATATTTCAAAAATATAAATAAAAAAAAAGAAATTTTTCAATGGGTATAGTTGAAATTCATTGAAGTTATATAGATAAGTCAATATACCAAATTTGAGGAAGATTGGAGGTGATTTGGACTAGTTTTGTATCAAAATTTGTAATTAAATCGAGTTCAAATAAGCCTTTTGCAACACATGTATTAAACATGTATCACGCATGTATCTCACACACAGGTATACATAGATATACATGTGACACATAATTGATACAAATATGATATATATGTGATACACAAATGATACACATTGTGATATATCATTTTTTTTATGTTCAGTTTTTACTTCGAATTTTCAATTCAAATTACCTCAAAATTTTACCAAATCATCCCAAAACTGAGATTCAATCTCCTTAGGTTGTGCCCAATCTATTCTAATAGCACCCACTGAAAATAAAGCAAAAATTTATTTTTTTTTGCTACAAATAGCTAATTGGCTAATTTGGCTAATATTAGTAATATTTTAAATTGGCCAATTTTTATAATGAGCTACTTATAAATGGACATAGTTGGCAATTTTTCAAATCTTAAAGCACAAATAATCAACTAAGATGTTGATTAGAACCTTTTGCACACACTTATCTCAAATTCTATTTTCCGTCGGACGAATATTCAATTTGTAAGGTGCCCTATTTATTCTAGAATTTCTTTTAAAAAATGTTTAACTTAATTAAGACATCTATATAACTTTAACGAGTCTCAAGAATTAAAAATCATTAACAATGTGTTATACATGAGACTAACTTTTAATATTTTCTGGCTTTATATCTAAAACGTAGACGTAGCACTAAATACAATATTGCATAGGAATGAAAAACTTATCTAAAATAATGGCTTGAAATGAGTAAAAATCTAATTGGAAATGTAATATTTCAAGTTTGAAACGATATAAATATAATATAAAATTTTATACTTGAGTTGTAGGAGGGATAAGCATTTTCCATTTTAGATGGGCAATTCTTAGATAGCCCCTTAAACTTGATACTTTTTGTAAAATAAATATATAAACTTATAGGATGACCATATAAACACTTAGACATCGTTTGGTTGGAATATGATTTATATCGATGTAAGTTATGTCGGTATAAGTTATATTGGGATAAGTTATGCTGGGATTAGTTATGTTGGGGTTGTTGTTTATTCATTGTTTGGTATGTTGTATTAAGAACAACAATTGCATAATTTCTAAGAAAAGGTATAAATTATACCAGTATTAATTACACTACTTTTTATAAGGTATAAGCTGGTATTAAATTTTTATACCAATATTAATTTTATTTATACCCATACCAAACGACCCCTTAAAGGGTTGACCGCAGATTCCATGTTCAAGGGTTTTGATGAATTTTTCTTTTGGAGATTTTAGTTGATTTTGTCTCTTAGTGGCAGAAACCAGTAAAAGATACTTCTATTTGCATAGATTTATGGTTTAGATGAGTTAGGGTTTTGTTGTTGTTTTTGGTTAAAAGTTGGGGCATTTGTTAGGGTTTTGGAGAATTTTTTTTATTTTTTTTATTCTGCTATAATTCCACAAGGATAGTGATATAACTGTAAGATTTTATTTTTTTTATTTTTTTTATTTTTCATCTGGTGTCCGGTATCCGCATTGGAGCCCGACTATATTCGAATTCGCGTCGGGTAAGACCCCATTCGAGGGGTAAAGCTCCCTACCAAGGATTTTTCCATACCCAGAGCTCGAACACGAGGCCTCTGGTTAAGGGAGGAGTAGCTCCATCGACTGCACCATTATGGGGAAAGAGTTATCGAGAGAGAATTTCCCAAATACAGGGGGAGTTAGGGGATTAGACAGTGGTATCGACTTAGATCAGTTTTCTTTGATTGAACTCGATTATTATTTGGTTCTTCTCGTATTATTCAGACCGAATGACTCTATGAAATTACATGGATACTTTCACATATTATGGATAATGTAGGAGACATTTCTATTTTCCCTTGAAAATCTTTAAAATTTTCACTGCTTAACTTCAATTTGCCTCTGATCATCAAATAAAATATGAATAACCTGTCTCCTCTCTTTGAAAGTGTTGGAAACACGTTCTCAAGGCATTACACTAAACGTGTGTTCATATTTGTAGGTTTTGATGAATGACAAACTATGCGCAAATTGACACATGACGAGATTCAAGCACAAGACAAAGATCGAGATTAAGTTTTATATGAGTCGGTATTTAATTGTGATCTTGATCCGACAACTTAAACTCAAGACTTGGCTTCTCTCGTAAAAATATTTTTAAATCGTGCATATTTAATTTAGAGCAAAATGATTTTAAATAAGGCATATTTACTTTAGTCAAAATGATTTTTAAACATGCCTCTAAAATCTGGACTAAGATAATCGATTATGTACTTATGATAATCGATTATGTTTAAGTCAGCTGCTTGACAATCGATTGTGAACTTATGACAATCGATTGTGTTAAGGCAGTGAGCATCAGATTTTTTAAATCTGCATGACAATCGATTGTGAACCTTATGACAATCGATTGTGATGAGGCAGTGTCCATCAAAGTTTTTCAAAGCTCAAAATAATCGATTGTGAAGCTAATGACAATCGATTGTGAAGAGACAGTGTCCATCAGATTTTTCAGAGTCACAAAATAATCGATTGTGAACTTATGACAATCGATTGTGTTGAGACAGTGTCTTCCAGACTTTTTCAAAGTTATTAAATAATCGATTGTGAACCTATAACAATCGATTGTCAAGAGGCAGTGTCTAAATTGATTTTTCAAGACTGATATATAATCGACTGTTAACTTAGTATAATCGATTGTATAACTGACCGTTGCCAAAATATTTTCAAATACCGTCAGGTAATCTATTATTGATTTCTTATAATCTGGAAAGAAGGTACATTCATTTGCCAAGCGAAATATTGCAAAGAATTGCTGAAACGATTTGAAATGACCAATGCAAAAGCAATGGCAACCCCCATGAGCACATCCGATCATCTAGACAAAGATGAGAAAGGTAAGGTTGTCGACATCAAAAAGTATCGAGGTATGATTGGCTCTCTCCTTTATCTTTCTGCTAGTCGTCCGGACATCATGTTTAGCGTGTGCTTATGCGCTCGTTATCAATCGTGTCCGAAGGAGTCTCACCTAACTGCGGTGAAACGGATATTGAAGTATCTTGTTGGTATTGTAAATATGGGTTTATGGTACCCCAAAGGTTCTTCATGCCAACTTGTTGGCTATTCCGATTCCGATTTTGCTGGATGCAAATTGGACCGCAAGAGCACTAGTGGCACTTGCCATTTGCTCGGTAGTTCTCTCGTTTCTTGGTTTAGCAAGAAACAAGTAAGTGTTGCATTGTCCACAACCGAGGCTGAATATGTAGCCGCGGGGAGTTGTTGCGCTCAAATCCTTTGGATGAAACAACAACTCTTTGACTATGGCCTAAGTCTTGATCATATCCCTCTTAGATGTGATAATACTAGTGCCATATGCTTGACGAAGAACCCCATTCTTCATTCGCGAACAAAACACATTGAAATTAGACATCATTTTATAAGAGATCACGTTCTCAAGGGCGATATCGAAATTGAATTTGTTGAAACCAAAGATCAATTGGCCGACATCTTTACAAAGCCCTTAGAGAAAGAGTCCTTCCGAATTCGTAGTGAACTCGGGATCCTTGACTCCACGTTGATCTAAGTCATGCATTGCATTTTCCCTTTCACATGTTTTCTAACTTGAGCGTCGGAGACGTCTAACGTATTTTTGCAGGTATCGCCCTAAAGGCAGGGGGAATTATAAAGCTTGACGCACAGAACAATCGATTTCTCTTTTATATAATCGATTATCCAGTATCAATAATCGATTGTCTTGACATTATTTGCGTTATTATTTCTGAAATTGCAGATTTCATAAATAAACAAGTTTTTTTAATCATTCTATATTTTTTTGCTAATGGCAAAAGGGGGAAGATAACGGGTATGCACTCTCAATAGCATAAATTGAGGGGAATTCATATATTGAGGGGGAACAAATTGCATATATATATACTTGTTGCATATCTTTACTTGTCTTGAATCGTCATTATAAATTGCCTAATATGCATATCCTGCTTAAAGTTTGCCATTATCAAAAAGGGGGAAATTGTTGGAAACACGTTCTCAAGGCATTATACTAAACGTGTGTTCATATTTGTAGGTTTTGATGAATGACAAACTATGCGCAAATTGACACATGACGAGATTCAAGCACAAGACAAAGATCGAGATTAAGTTTTATATGAGTCGGTATTTAATTGTGATCTTGATCCGACAACTTAAACTCAAGACTTGGCTTCTCTCGTAAAAATATTTTTAAATCGTGCATATTTAATTTAGAGCAAAATGATTTTAAATAAGGCATATTTACTTTAGTCAAAATGATTTTTAAACATGCCTCTAAAATCTGGACTAAGATAATCGATTATGTACTTATGATAATCGATTATGTTTAAGTCAGCTGCTTGACAATCGATTGTGAACTTATGACAATCGATTGTGTTAAGGCAGTGAGCATCAGATTTTTTAAATCTGCATGACAATCGATTGTGAACCTTATGACAATCGATTGTGATGAGGCAGTGTCCATCAAAGTTTTTCAAAGCTCAAAATAATCGATTGTGAAGCTAATGACAATCGATTGTGAAGAGACAGTGTCCATCAGATTTTTCAGAGTCACAAAATAATCGATTGTGAACTTATGACAATCGATTGTGTTGAGACAGTGTCTTCCAGACTTTTTCAAAGTTATTAAATAATCGATTGTGAACCTATAACAATCGATTGTCAAGAGGCAGTGTCTAAATTGATTTTTCAAGACTGATATATAATCGACTGTTAACTTAGTATAATCGATTGTATAACTGACCGTTGCCAAAATATTTTCAAATACCGTCAGGTAATCTATTATTGATTTCTTATAATCGATTGTGTTAATTAAAATCTGGAAAGGATTTTTTGAACGTTGTTGAGTAATCGATTATTGATTTCTTATAATCGATTATTTTAATTAAAATTTGGAAAGGATTTTTTGAACGTTGCTGAGTAATCGATTGTAGATTTCTGACAATCGATTGTTTTACGTAAAATCTGGAAATGATTTTTTGAACGTTGCCAGTAATCGATTATTGATCTTAGATAATCGATTGTTAAGCGTAAAATCTGGGATTGATTTTTGGAAGAACTGGCAAACAATCGATTGTGGCATTTTGACAATCGATTTTCACTGAGTAAAATCAGCAATTCTTGATTGGCAATTAGGCAACGGTAATACAAAGTTTTTCAACTATAAATACAGCTTCAATTCAGTCTTTTGAGTACAACAACACACAACAACTGATCGTACAATTGCTAAATCTTGCATATTTTATTGCTTATCATTTTATATTCATTACATAAGCTTTTGAGAGCCAAATTCTTCTCGAAAAGTTGTTGCGATCTTGAGGTATTCTTTTTACTCATATCTACTCTTAAAGGAGTGTCTTGTTTGAGTGCTAAGTGTTTTTGTACACTTGAAGGGAAGTGTTAGTCCCTTGTGTTGTAAGAAGGAACTTGTGTTTCCTTGGTTGAAGTCTTGGAGTGTTGTATCTCCGAGCAAAGGTTGTTGAGGCTTGTGTCCTCAAGTTGTAACGGTTTGTTGAGCACCCGTAAGCTTAACAAGTTAGTGGAAATCTCGAGAGAGTCTCTCGGGGACTGGAGTAGCCACGGGTTGTGGTGAACCAGGATATATCGGTGCGTTTGTTCTAATTTATTTACTTATCGCACTTATTTATTTCCTGCAATTTTTAAATTCCGCAAGTTTACGCTAATTTTTATTATAACGCTATTCACCCCCCCCCTCTAGCGTTAAGCGTATTATCTAACAATTGGTATCGAGCCCAACTCTCTGAAGACTTAACCGTTTGAGAGAAACGTCGTGGGCTTCTACTCGTGATTCTTTTGCAGGAATAGGTGAAGGACAATGCTCCACCCGACCACCGCTATTCGATGGTACAAATTATACATACTGGAAGGAGAGGATGAGAATATTTGTACAATCAAATAGTTTTCATCTTTGGAAGGTCATAATGAATGGAGAACAAATTCCAACCAAGAAGGTTGAAAATGAATGGGTCCCAAAGTCCGAAGATGAATACGATGCGGATGATATCCGAAAGGTGCAAAATAATGCTAAAGCTATTAATTTATTATATTGTGCTATAAATGCTGATGATTACAGGAAGATATATTGTTGCACAACGGCGAAGCAAATGTGGGACAAGCTGGAAATTATGTACGAAGGTACGGACCAGGTAAGGGAAGCCAAAATTGATTTCCTAACCATGCATATGAATTGTTTCACATGAAGGAAGGCGAAAAGGTCGACGAGATGTTTGAACGATTTTCAAAAATCATAAATGATTTACATGCTCTTAAGAAAACCTTCACGGATAAGGAACTTGTCCGGAAAATTCTCCGAAGTCTCACTCAGGAATGGCGATCCAAGGCCGACGCGATTCAAGAATCCATTGGCATTTCAAATGTCACCATCGACGCATTAAGAGGTAATCTTAAAACTTATGAATCTACTATACTTAACCCTCTTGTTGATGATCAAAGGAAGCAAAGAATCGCTCTCAAGGCAAGCACAAGCCAACCTCAAAATGATGAGGACGGAGACAACGAGTTCGGACTCGTTATCAAGAGATTTCAAAAGTTCATGCGAAAAGAGTATGAACGAAAGGGCAAAAAGCAAGGAGATCAAATAAAGTGCTATGAGTGCGGAGAAACCGGCAACATTAAAGCAAATTGCCCAAATGCTAAAAAGGAGAAGAAACCCTTCAAGAAGCAACGAGCATACATATCTTGGGGAGGCGACTCCGGTGACGAGTCAAGTGAGGAAGAAGAAGACGAAGCCGCAAATCTTTGTCTTATGGCACAAGAAGACAACAAAGAAGAGGTATGTCAAATTTCTTCCAAAAATTTCTTTTCCCTTGAAGAAATGCAAAATGCTTTTGATGAGTTGTATAGCGAATTTATTAAAGCTTCAAAAACTGTTAAGAGTATAAAAGAAAATGCTTCTTTAAAAGAAAAAGATTTTCAAAAACAACTCTCTTTTAAAGAAAAGGAATTGGAAAAACTGATTTTAGAAAATGAGAAGTTGAAAGAGGAAAACAAATTTTTTGGCAAGAGAAGCCGACAAGCCCGAGAGTTCTAGAAATTGTACTTCTTGCATGCATCTCAAAAATGAAGTAGAAAGGCTTAAGGGCACCCTAGATAAGTTTAACTCTTCTCATAAAAATTTGAATGAAGTGCTTGTTAATTTGAAGTCGACCAAGCATGGCATAGGTTTTAGAAACGAGCCTAAAGAGAAAGTTGAAGCCAACCCCCAACCACCTAAGGCTCAACCTAGGATAAATAAAACAAATGCTCATCCTAGATACAACAAACCTAGAAATGGTTTTCATCAATCACAACCTAGAAATAATGCACATTCTAGGCCAAACACTAGAAAGAATTTTGAACCTTTTAGAACACCTAGAAATGACTTCCAACCTAGAAACAACTATTCTAGAAATGATGCATATCCTAGAACAAATGGTAGGAGAAATGATTTTCATGATTTGCGCAATATTTATATTGTCAAGAATAGAGCAAATGAATTTCGTCCGTCCAATTACTATCAACCTAGAAGGATGAATAATCCTAATGTGACTTGTCATTATTGTAGACAAATTGGACATATTGCTCCTGCGTGTTTTACACGACATAGACATAACACTCAATCACATCACTATGATTTGCCTAACCCCCAAGGACCCAAAATGGCATGGGTACCTAAAACTCATTAATCTGTTTTGTAGGCATGTTTGAAGGGATCAAGTGTACTATGGTACCTTGATAGTGGATGCTCCAAGCACATGACGGGAGACGAATCCAAATTCCTTCAACTAGAACACAAGGAAGGGGGAAGTGTTATTTTTGGTGATAACAACAAAGGAAAGATTATCGGCATCGGATCGGTCGGTAAGGATGAAATTTCTTCCATTAAGCATATATTACTTGTGAAAGGTTTAAAACATAATCTCTTGAGCATAAGTCAATTATGTGACAAGGGAAATCTTGTTTTATTTGATTCGGATGAATGCTTAGTTTTTAGACGTAGCGATTAAAATTATCCTTCGTGGTTTTAGAATGGATAACATTTATGTGGTTGATCTTGCAAATTCTTCACCCGAATATGTGAATTGTTTAATGAGCAAAGAGGATGATTCTTGGTTATGGCATCGTAGAGTAGCTCACATCAACATGCATCTTTTGAACAAATTGGTTTCACAAAATTTAGTTGTTGGTCTTCCAAATTTGAAATTTGAAAATGACTCTATTTGTGATTCTTGTCAAAAAGGGAAGCAAACAAAAACATCTTTTAAATCGAAAAATATTGTTTCAACTACTAGACCATTGCAATTGCTTCACATGGATTTGTTTGGACCATCTCGCCTTGAAAGTCTTGGTAGAAATCGTTATGCTTTTGTTATTGTTGATGATTATTCCAGATTTACTTGGACTTTATTTCTTGCCCATAAAACTGATGCTTTTCAGAATTTTAAATATTTTCTTAAACGTGTTCAAAACGAAAAGGAAACAACCGTCACTTCAATTAGAAGTGATCATGGGGGAGAGTTTGATCACAATCTCTTTGCGGACTTTTGTGACGAACTCGGTATCGAGCATACCTTTTCCGCTCCACGAACACCACAACAAAATGGGGTGGTGGAAAGGAAAAATAGGTATCTCGAAGAGATGGCTAGAACCATGCTCGAAGAGACTAAGATTCCCAAACATTTTTGGGCGGATGCCGTGAGTACCGCATGCTACGTTTTGAATAGAGTAGTCATAAGGCCAATACTCATGAAAACCCCTTATGAACTCTACAAGGGAAGGAAACCAAATATCTCCCATTTTAGAGTATTCGGTTGTAAAGTTTTTATTCATAACAATGGAAAAGATCAATTGGGAAAATTTGATGCCAAATCCGATGAGGGAATTTTTATTGGGTATTCTTCACGTAGCAAAGCATATAGGGTATTTAATAATAGAACCCAAACTGTGGAGGAATCCCCTCATATTGTGTTCTCCGAAAATAATGCTCGCTTGGCGAGAAAGGATTCTTGTTCTGATCTTGCAGGTATTTTAAATAGTTTAAAAGACAAAGTACAAGAGGAAACTCCTAAGGAAATTCAAGATGAAATCTTGGAACAATCAACGGAGGAAACGCCACAATTGGAGAAAGAAACGGAAATGCCTAACGAGTGGAGGACAATCAAAGATCACCCTCTCGAACAGGTAATTGGCGACGTCGGAGAAAAGGTAAGTACCCGAAACTCTCTTAAGAACACCTTAGGACATACTGTATTTATTTCTCAAATTGAACCAACAGCCATCTCCGAAGCAATTGGGGATGAATTTTGGACCTTGGCAATGCAAGAGGAGCTTAACCAATTCAAACGGAATGACGCTTGGGATTTGGTGCCAAGACCCGAAAATCATACCATAATTGGTACGAAATGGGTTTTTCGAAGCAAACTAGATGAAAATGGTGTAATCACTAGAAACAAAGCTAGGCTTGTAGCAAAAGGCTATAATCAAGAAGAGGGCATTGACTATGAAGAAACATATGCTCCCGTAGCTAGATTAGAAGCTATTCGTTTATTGCTTGCTTTTGCCTCTTCTATGAATTTCAATTTATATCAAATGGATGTGAAAAGCGCTTTTCTAAATGGTGTTATTCAAGAAGAAGTTTATGTTGAACAACCCCCCGGTTTTGAAGATTTTAAATCTCCCGATCATGATTTCAAACTCAAAAAGGCTCTTTATGGTTTAAAACAAGCTCCCCGAGCTTGGTATGAAAGATTGAGTAAATTTCTATTGGAAAATGATTTCATTAGGGGGAAAGTTGACACCACTCTTTTTGTTAAGCATAAAAACAATGATATTTTACTAGTTCAAATCTATGTGGATGATATCATATTTGGTGCTACTAACAATGTTTTGTGCAAGGAATTTTCCGATTTAATGACAAGCGAATTTGAGATGTCTATGATGGGTGAGTTAACATTCTTTTTGGGATTACAAGTAAAGCAAATGAAAGAAGGTACATTCATTTGCCAAGCGAAATATTGCAAAGAATTGCTGAAACGATTTGAAATGACCAATGCAAAAGCAATGGCAACCCCCATGAGCACATCCGATCATCTAGACAAAGATGAGAAAGGTAAGGTTGTCGACATCAAAAAGTATCGAGGTATGATTGGCTCTCTCCTTTATCTTTCTGCTAGTCGTCCGGACATCATGTTTAGCGTGTGCTTATGCGCTCGTTATCAATCGTGTCCGAAGGAGTCTCACCTAACTGCGGTGAAACGGATATTGAAGTATCTTGTTGGTATTGTAAATATGGGTTTATGGTACCCCAAAGGTTCTTCATGCCAACTTGTTGGCTATTCCGATTCCGATTTTGCTGGATGCAAATTGGACCGCAAGAGCACTAGTGGCACTTGCCATTTGCTCGGTAGTTCTCTCGTTTCTTGGTTTAGCAAGAAACAAGTAAGTGTTGCATTGTCCACAACCGAGGCTGAATATGTAGCCGCGGGGAGTTGTTGCGCTCAAATCCTTTGGATGAAACAACAACTCTTTGACTATGGCCTAAGTCTTGATCATATCCCTCTTAGATGTGATAATACTAGTGCCATATGCTTGACGAAGAACCCCATTCTTCATTCGCGAACAAAACACATTGAAATTAGACATCATTTTATAAGAGATCACGTTCTCAAGGGCGATATCGAAATTGAATTTGTTGAAACCAAAGATCAATTGGCCGACATCTTTACAAAGCCCTTAGAGAAAGAGTCCTTCCGAATTCGTAGTGAACTCGGGATCCTTGACTCCACGTTGATCTAAGTCATGCATTGCATTTTCCCTTTCACATGTTTTCTAACTTGAGCGTCGGAGACGTCTAACGTATTTTTGCAGGTATCGCCCTAAAGGCAGGGGGAATTATAAAGCTTGACGCACAGAACAATCGATTTCTCTTTTATATAATCGATTATCCAGTATCAATAATCGATTGTCTTGACATTATTTGCGTTATTATTTCTGAAATTGCAGATTTCATAAATAAACAAGTTTTTTTAATCATTCTATATTTTTTTGCTAATGGCAAAAGGGGGAAGATAACGGGTATGCACTCTCAATAGCATAAATTGAGGGGAATTCATATATTGAGGGGGAACAAATTGCATATATATATACTTGTTGCATATCTTTACTTGTCTTGAATCGTCATTATAAATTGCCTAATATGCATATCCTGCTTAAAGTTTGCCATTATCAAAAAGGGGGAAATTGTTGGAAACACGTTCTCAAGGCATTATACTAAACGTGTGTTCATATTTGTAGGTTTTGATGAATGACAAACTATGCGCAAATTGACACATGACGAGATTCAAGCACAAGACAAAGATCGAGATTAAGTTTTATATGAGTCGGTATTTAATTGTGATCTTGATCCGACAACTTAAACTCAAGACTTGGCTTCTCTCGTAAAAATATTTTTAAATCGTGCATATTTAATTTAGAGCAAAATGATTTTAAATAAGGCATATTTACTTTAGTCAAAATGATTTTTAAACATGCCTCTAAAATCTGGACTAAGATAATCGATTATGTACTTATGATAATCGATTATGTTTAAGTCAGCTGCTTGACAATCGATTGTGAACTTATGACAATCGATTGTGTTAAGGCAGTGAGCATCAGATTTTTTAAATCTGCATGACAATCGATTGTGAACCTTATGACAATCGATTGTGATGAGGCAGTGTCCATCAAAGTTTTTCAAAGCTCAAAATAATCGATTGTGAAGCTAATGACAATCGATTGTGAAGAGACAGTGTCCATCAGATTTTTCAGAGTCACAAAATAATCGATTGTGAACTTATGACAATCGATTGTGTTGAGACAGTGTCTTCCAGACTTTTTCAAAGTTATTAAATAATCGATTGTGAACCTATAACAATCGATTGTCAAGAGGCAGTGTCTAAATTGATTTTTCAAGACTGATATATAATCGACTGTTAACTTAGTATAATCGATTGTATAACTGACCGTTGCCAAAATATTTTCAAATACCGTCAGGTAATCTATTATTGATTTCTTATAATCGATTGTGTTAATTAAAATCTGGAAAGGATTTTTTGAACGTTGCTGAGTAATCGATTATTGATTTCTTATAATCGATTATTTTAATTAAAATTTGGAAAGGATTTTTTGAACGTTGCTGAGTAATCGATTGTAGATTTCTGACAATCGATTGTTTTACGTAAAATCTGGAAATGATTTTTTGAACGTTGCCAGTAATCGATTATTGATCTTAGATAATCGATTGTTAAGCGTAAAATCTGGGATTGATTTTTGGAAGAACTGGCAAACAATCGATTGTGGCATTTTGACAATCGATTTTCACTGAGTAAAATCAGCAATTCTTGATTGGCAATTAGGCAACGGTAATACAAAGTTTTTCAACTATAAATACAGCTTCAATTCAGTCTTTTGAGTACAACAACACACAACAACTGATCGTACAATTGCTAAATCTTGCATATTTTATTGCTTATCATTTTATATTCATTACATAAGCTTTTGAGAGCCAAATTCTTCTCGAAAAGTTGTTGCGATCTTGAGGTATTCTTTTTACTCATATCTACTCTTAAAGGAGTGTCTTGTTTGAGTGCTAAGTGTTTTTGTACACTTGAAGGGAAGTGTTAGTCCCTTGTGTTGTAAGAAGGAACTTGTGTTTCCTTGGTTGAAGTCTTGGAGTGTTGTATCTCCGAGCAAAGGTTGTTGAGGCTTGTGTCCTCAAGTTGTAACGGTTTGTTGAGCACCCGTAAGCTTAACAAGTTAGTGGAAATCTCGAGAGAGTCTCTCGGGGACTGGACTAGCCACGGGTTGTGGTGAACCAGGATATATCGGTGCATTTGTTCAAATTTATTTACTTATCGCACTTATTTATTTCCTGCAATTTTTAAATTCCGCAAGTTTACGCTAATTTTTATTATAACGCTATTCACCCCCCTCTAGCGTTAAGCGTATTATCTAACAGAAAGAAGGGACACTTTCGATTATGTCGGTGCTTGAAATAATTTTATAGGTTTATTTTGCAAAAGATACCAAATTTATGGGGATATCTAAGATTTTAGCCTGATAGATATGTAAAGATGTCGGACGGACCAAGATGAGGTTATAGCTGACAAATGGAGCTATTATACGGGCTGATTTTTTCTCTTGTTTCAAATTTCACTTTTAGCCTGCATAAAAAAATATTTACTTTTAATTGCTGAAAAAGTATATAAATTTATATAAATTTTTAATACAACATACAAAATATATTTATATAAATAAAGATATATATTTCAACTTTTATTTTAAGAGTGTCATTTTCACTAGAATCTTTTAGATTCATTATTTAATTTTTCTCTCCGGCATACATGAAACATTGATTATACACAATTAGGCAAGTATTACATAAATTATACATATATTATACACCCATCAAGCTATTTGAGTTAATTCTTCAAAGAGGAGAATAGAGGATTCGAGTTATGAGAGTGGACTGCCATTATTTGATAAGCTGCTTTCAATCTTCTGCTCTTCCGAAGACTTTCTTTTATTGACTAAAATAAATGAACATAGAGAACAACATCAAATAGAATTGATTAAACAAATAGAGTTCTGTTTTTGTTGTAAAACAAAACTTGATTGATTCCACTCGCCGTCTCTTTCAAAGTTAGAAGCCAAACTATAAATCCGTTTAAAATCTTCAATGTAAATTTGGAAGTAATATCTACCTCCGGTAATAATTTTTTGGAGAAAAACGAACACAAAGCATAAGAAAAATTCAAAATTTTGACACCCGAAACGGGCAAGACAAGAAGGTATTAAAGAAACTGATACAAATTACTCTACGAAAGAATATTGATGTTCTTCTGAATTCTGCAAAAAACATTTCACCCTTACCATTACCATTCATCAACACTCACTGTCGTAAATATCTCCTTCCACAGCCCACATTCTAGCAACTAAAAACACGAAAAATGCTGGAAAGGTAGTTAAACGAAGAGAAGGAGAGAAAGAGGAATGATAGATTTCGTGAGACAGTCATATGACGTAGGAGTGGTATTCGTTTTAAAATAGCTTGAAGAGAAGACCACCGTGAGTGGCGAAGAAGGGAGCGAACACGAGGGATTCGACAGCCATCAGCTTGATAAGAATGTTCAATGATGGTCCAGATGTGTCCTTGAGAGGGTCACCAACAGTGTCACCAATCACAGCTGCCTTGTGTGCGTCAGATCCCTTGGGGCCAAGGGTTCTTGCATGTTCTGAGACTCCAGCCTGTCGTTCAAAGACCAACAGAAATAATTAGTGTTAAAATATAGTTTCTATATCTTGGCCCAAATGAAAGGTCCAATAGTTTACCTCAATGTACTTCTTAGCATTATCCCAGGCACCACCTGTATTAGATGCAGAGATGGCAATCTACAAGAACAAAGTTAATCCGGGATTAGAGATTTAGACCATTTGAAGTATTTTAAAACACGTCATCAATATATGATGTGTTTACCTGTACGCCAGAGACGAGAGATCCTGCTAGCACACCAGAAAGTGTTTCGACGCCAAACAAGATCCCAACAATCAAAGGAGTGAGCATGACAAGAGCACCAGGGGCAATCATCTCCTTGATCGATGCATCTGTGGAGATCTTGACACAGGTGGCGTAGTCAGGTTTGGCAGTTCCTTCCATGAGACCAGGAATGGTGTTGAATTGCCTACGCACTTCCTCAACCATCTTAAGAGCAGCGCTTCCAACACTCTTCATTGTCATGGCAGAGAACCAATAAGGAAGCATGGCACCGACTAGCAAACCAATAAATACTTTAGGTGTCAAGACATCTACAGTGGAAATTGCTGCTCGGCTGACAAATGCTCCAAAGAGGGCCAGAGACACGAGAGCAGCAGAACCAATGGCAAATCCCTGTCATCATTACAGGTACAATCAAAGTTAAAATCACAAGATAATGTAGCGACTTCAAACTAAACCCCGGACAATGCTTAGCGTGTACTATATAGCAAATTCATTTTTACCTTTCCAATAGCTGCAGTGGTGTTTCCTGCAGCATCAAGTGCATCAGTTCTCTCTCTGATTCTGTGGCTCATTCCAGCCATCTCAGCAATGCCTCCTGCATTATCACTGATGGGACCATATGCATCAATTGCCAAACCAGTGGCTATAGTGCTCAGCATTCCAAGGGCAGCAACTGCAATGCCATACATTGCAGCAAAGCTGAAGCTCACAAATATACTGACTGCTATGGCAAATATGGGGATGATCACTGATTTATAACCCAAGGCAAGACCAAAAATAACATTTGTTGCAGCACCAGTCCGACATGAATCAGCAACATCTTGCACAGGGCTGGAAAGGGAAAAGGACAGCTTAAAATTTCTGGTATACAAGAGCCAATGAAGCTAAGAAATTGACTACAAAAACCAGGTACCCACCTGTAAGCATTGCTGGTATAGTACTCGGTTACGAATCCAATAATAAGTCCAGCCCACAAACCAACTCCGACACACAAGAACAACTGCCTGCAAGTTTAAATCAGATTCAGCTACCTGTGCGCCTCAGAATTAAAAATTTTAAGAGACAGGGAAAGGAAGGTCAAAAGGCAGCTTTTTAATCCATTCAAGCTTTAAAATGTTTTGTCAAATCTTATTCTTCTATCTTCATTCTCATTTCATGCTTTCAACTTCCAGTTTTTCACAACCAATCCCAAATAACATGAACCTATACATAGACAATGAGACAATGCAGGGGTGTCACTACACCAAGTTGTAAAAGTAACGGTGGATTTTAGACTTACCAGCTTTTTACTTCTTTCTGAGCCCCGAAATTGAATATTGTGAAGGTCGATGGAAGGGCAATCCAAGTAACAACAGCAATTCCAACTGTCATGAGAGCAGTTGAGATAACGAGTTGCTGCTTCAATGCTGGTTCGATTTCCTTAACAGCCTTGACTTCAAAGAAATCAGTTGCAAATAAGGTGGTAAGCAAACAAACAAGGATACCAATAGAGCTGACAAGAAGGGGATATAGCATAGCAGTGAACTCATGGTTGACACCGAAGGAGGAGATTGAAGCAACAACAAGAGCAGCACAGGATGACTCTGCATAAGACCCAAACAGATCTGATCCCATACCAGCAATATCTCCCACATTGTCACCGACATTGTCAGCAATAACCTGAAAGACCATTTACACTTCAGAGCTAACTAGAAAAGCAGCTTTTTTAATAAGGCTGACTAAAAAATAATTTTTAAGTGGATTGTTACAACTAATTGATAAATAACCATACCGCTGGGTTTCTAGGATCATCTTCAGGGATGTTCCTTTCCACCTTGCCCACAAGATCAGCTCCAACATCTGCTGCTTTGGTATAAATACCTCCAGCAACTCTACCAAAGAGGGCCATTGAAGATCCACCAAGCCCATAACCTGTTATAGCCTCAAAAAGACCTTCCCAGTCATCACCATAGTACAACTTAAATAGAAGGATGGTTATGTACAAAACCAGAAGACCATTTGCAGCAAGAAGGAAACCCATCACAGCACCAGATCTGAATGCAACAATAAAAGCCTTCCCAACACCTTTTCTAGCCTCCAAGGTAGTTCTGGCATTTGCATATGTAGCAATTTTCATTCCAAGAAACCCGGACACCACAGATGTAACAGCACCAAGCAAGAAAGATACGGTACTGAAGACAGCAGTGGCAAGAGCGGGCTTGCAATTTTTGGTGCTGTCATATGTACAGGGTTGGTTCTTTGTGCTGAAACCCTCAACAGAGCCGAGGAAAAGGAAGATTAAAATTGCAAAAGCAACCATGAAAACACCAACATACTGGTACTCAGTAAAAAGGAATGATGTTGCACCTGCGGCATCATTAGATTCAAAGTTATTATCAGGGAGGTTACATTATAAAAGTTACCAATCAGGTAAGAGTTTATTTAAGCTCTCTCTGAGACACTAATTATGCAGCAACAACACAACATATTCTTTACCAAAGAGTAACATTGCAATGTTCCAAATAAATAATCACCAAGAGAAACTAAAGGTATTTGCAGTGTAGAAGTTGACCAGAAAGCATTTATCCACTGAACTTAAACAAATCTAGCAATTCATACAACAGGTTAACAGAAAAGCCTTTTCGATCATTCGACATCCATCATAAGGCCAGTTGGTATACTCAAGATTTCACTGCCAAAATTTAACTGTTCAATCTTACACTGAACATTGTTTTGTCAACATTTTAATTCTTGGTTTTTTTTTTGGGCATCCATTTTAAAGTAAATCAACCGTGTATACTGAGACCAAATTACTCTTTCTGTATTCCTTTTATTGCTGTTTTTTCTTTTTTTTGTTGATGAGAAAAGCCATGATGGCTTATCCTCAGAAACGCAATCTCATTGGCAGAGTGCAAAATGTTCAGATCCTATAACTTGAGAAATAAATTTAATATTCTGAAACAGCCAGCCAGGATGCTCAATGTAAGTACAAAACTAACCTTGTGAAAATCAGGGCAATTTGATCCCTCTAAACCAATTATCAACCTTTTCTTTAATGAAATTATTAAAAACTGCTCAGATATAATATGCATATCCACAAGATACTGAAAAGGAATTAAATTGTTTATCAACAACGACAACAACTACCCAGTATACTCTCATCAGGTGGGGTCTGGGGAGGGTAATATGTAGACAAGCCTTGCCCCTACCTGCGAAAGGGCGTTTATCATAATTTATAATTAGCAAAAAGACTTTAAGAATTAAGTATCTCAAAATCAGCAGCCTTGCCACTAAGGTGGCCATCTATATTAAACAACTGACACGTGATGGTGATGATAGCAAATTACCAAGCCAACGCGGCATGTTAGATCTACTAGTGTCAGAACAACACCGACAGGCAAGTGTTTAACAGCAACTAGGAATTTATTATCGTATGAAAGGTTGCTTGAAATAGTACCTAATTTGCAATTAATTATGCCCTTCATAAGCACAATTCACAACAACCAAAGAAAGTTCCACTATAATTAAAGACCAAAAGTAAAGTCCAAGTCTAGAAAACGTGTGACAAAAGCAAGAAAGAAAGCCCTATAAACTAGAATATAAAAAATATTTACACAATCAAACTACACATAAAATAATTACAGTGAGAATTTATATGATAAGAATTAATTGATAACCTAGTAAAAATTATAACCACCTTACTATCATAGGTTTAAGTGATAGTGAAAAAAATACACAATATAAAAAATATTTACACAATTAAAAAAGTATATATAAGCTAATTATATGTGAATCTATACGATAAGAATTAATTAGTAACCTAGTAAAATAATTATCTTTCAATCACTAAATAAAATCACTAATAGTGAAAACATATTTTATGCAGGTAAAAATTATTTAGACAAAACAATTACGTATAAGATAATTACACCTAAATCTGATAAAAATTAATAGTAACCTAGTAAGTATGATAACTAACTGGCTATCACTATTAAAGTATATAAAAAAACTTCTATGCAGTAAAAAAATAAGGTTATTACATGAATCTACTCCTAGGTAACAAAAATTAAGTGATAACCTAATAAAAATAATATTAATTTGTTATTACAGATTAAATTACTAATAATATAATAAAAATCTTTGTACTATACTATCAGGGTATATAACTTAAATAACTTAAATCCAGTTTGATAACAAGAACAACACGGAATGAACGAAGAAGCTAGATCTTTATCCATCAGCGGAAAAGAAGCTAATTTACAGCATTAATCAACATATCACATCTGGAATTACCAAAACAAACAAAATCAAACAATTAAATTGACATAATTACCAAAAAAAAAAAATTACTCCAAATTGACCTCGCAGTAAGCAAGGAAACAGTTCTCTTATCATTTTACTCATATTCACCGTCAATACAATTAAGAAAAACATTCCACAAAATGTATCCGTATAAATTAAGTGCATAAATCAAGGTTTATCAGCTATTCAGCAAAAAAATACAAATAAAGGCAAAATGTACAAAAACCACACAACTACTAGCCAGTATTGGACAAAAACCACATAAATGAGTAAAAAATTATTTTAAGAGTTCTACCGCATTAAGTAATTACAGATAAATTTATTAAAGGCAAAATTTTGCAAAACCCACATAAATGAGTTCAAAAATTATACTGAGTTCTATTGCATTTATTAATTACAGACAAATTTCTTAAAAAATTAGTAATCCCACAAAAAAGGATAACTTGCTATCACAAATTAAAATTCATGAATAGTGCAAAAATGATATAGTACTAGTCAATGTATTAACTTTAATTCATAAATCAAACAACAGTAAAAGCAAACGTGACGCATATTTACTGCGGTAATATTTTTTTTTACCTTCGGAAATGGCGTTTTGAATTTCGGCGCATTTCTGGACAACACTATGGTCATTAATGCCTTCTTCTTCTTCAATGAGCGATTCAGCAGCGTAACCATTCTTATCGTCGGCGCCGCCGGAGGACTTTTCAGCAGTGAGCTTCACTTTAGAGACGAGAAACCATTGAAATAGCGAGAAAGCGATGCCGACGACGGCACATACCGGAATCAAAATCTCCGTTCCGAGATCTGATAGAATAGGCGCTCCCATAACTCCGACCGACGGCGTACTACCAGAGCTCCGGCGAGAAATGAAGGGAAAAAAATAGATAGAGAAACGGAGATTTGTGTGAAGTGTGCTTTGTGGTTACACTGAAGAAGTGTGAAGATAGATATGTTTTTGAGATGGTGTTTATGTGTTGATATTTATAGTGTAAAGCTGCGCCAGTCAGGTATATAGATAAATGGATTTCTGTTAGGTTGTAAAAATCAAAACTACGGACTTTCTATATTTCTTTTTATCTTCATTTTTTTTTTCAAATTCTTTTTTATTGACTACTGCTCAAGTGCTCATTTATTAAACAAAATTTAGGTGGGGTTTGGTTAAAGTTTTTTAAAACTTGAGTTTGTTTACTAATTTTTTTTGAATTTAGAGTGAAATTAATATTTACATGTCTTAAAAGCTAATTATAGATAAATTATTTTAAAATAAATTTAGGTGAGATTTGTTTGAAGTTTTTGAAATTTGAGCTTGCGTAGTAAAAGTTTTCCAAAAATTTATATGATCAGGCCACTTAAAATTAATTTATTTAATACATATTAATTAGTATTTTAGATAACAATAATAACAAATATATGCTATAACAAGTTAAATTATATTAGCTTTGTAAAAAGAATTTATACATATCAATATATATAATTTAAATCTTTTGGGGAAAAAATTATTAGGTTATGATTCTTTTAGAAAATATATTAAATTTTCGTAAGATTTTTCAAACTCAAAGACTAGTATTTGGAATTTTTACAATTTTGAAATATTGAGTTTGGAAATATATTTTTAAAATTAGGTTTTTTTGGCAAAGCAAATCAATAAACTTTTTCAGAATTCAAAACTGAAAAAATCTAAAAAAATATTCTTATGAATGGCTTAGAGAGAGAAGCTCCGCCTTCTCTCTACTTTTCTTCATCTTCTACACTGTTCATCGTCTTCTTCTTCTCCATTGCAGCTGCTAAGGTAAGTAAACCTAGCAGAATTAGTTATGGCAAAGAGGAGAGGTAGCCCAAGAAAGGAACTAGTTCCAATTTATGCGAGTGATTTAGTCTTCCAAAATGCAGTTAATACTGTGCAGATGGTAGGTACTACTGTTCCATCGAATCCTCCTGTGGTTACTGTTCCATTGCCTCAAGTAATACCATATCCACAACCATCTAGTGTTCCAATGTTACCAGTAGCAACAGTGAAGAGTATAGAGCCTCCAATCAAGGCAGTAGCTGGTCCGAAGGAGCAGGAAAATGGAGTCCAGACCAGCATGCAACAACCAACAACATCAGATCCACCAAAGGCTGTAACAGAGGAAGGTGCAAACCCACCCAAACAGTGGAATAGTCTCTTCCAGAGTAACGGACTTGCTGCAAATGGTATGTCCTTAGCATATATTCCCCCTACGATTGTTAATGGCAAACCAGTTGGTCAATTGGTAAAGGAAGAAGTGGAGAAGGAAGAAGTGAAATGGAAATGTGCTTTGGTAGTATTTGTGTTAGGCAATAGCCCTGGGTATAATGGAATGAAGCGATTTATTAATCTCCACTGGTCACATGTTCCTGATCCTGAACTGTTCTATCATGAGGAGGGTTACTATATTGTTAAATTCAATTCCATTGAAGATGCTAAGAAAATACTGTGTGGAGGTCCATATACTATTGCCAATAGACCAATGATTTTGAAGCAATGGTCTGTGGATTTTGACTTCAAAGCAGCTTTCCCCACTGAAATTCCTTTATGGATAAAGTTTTCTAACTTACCAATGTCTTGTTGGGGCAGCAAGTCCTTAAGCAGGATTGCCAGTGTCCTTGGTAAACCTATATATGCTGATGAGTGCACTACTAAACAGTCTAGAATCTCTTATGCTCGTATGCTCATTAAGGTAAATGTGTCCAAAAAGTTACCTAGTGAAATAGAGATTTTAGATCCAAATGGAAAGAGTTTCTTACAGGATGTGATCTATGAGTGGAAACCTTTGTACTGTGAGAAATGTTTGGAGGTTGGACACAACTGTCTAACCAAAGCTACCCAACCTACACAGAAAGGTAAAGTAACACAAGAATGGAGAGTGAAAGCACCAGTTGAAGCAAGCAAAAACAACCAGATGCCTCACAGCCAGAGTCAAGAAATAATTAAGGAGACAATTATCAAACCTACAACTGATGTTGGGGATAGACAGAAGCAAGTTGTTCAAGGCTCTCCAGTATTTAACATAACCAATTTCCCTCCCTTATCTCCTCTTGTTATGTCTAATAGATTTGAAATTGGGTCAGTTAGGTGGGCTGATCATCCCCTAGATGAAGGGGGAACAAGTAAAACTCAATGAAGTGGATCATTTGGAATATTAGAGGTGTAAATAAAAGGTTCAAACAAAAAGAAGCTCAAAATTACTTTAGGAATAATAAGTTTGACCTGGTGGGACTAGTAGAAACCAAGGTTAAACAACAGAATGCTAGTAGAATAGCTAGTTTTTTATTGCCTAACTGGAACATGATAACTAATTATAGTGGTGCAGTAAATGGTAGAATTTGGATCCTGTGGGATCCTACAAAATTTGTGGTTTCTGGTTATCTTGAGGAGGCTCAGATAATCCATTGTCAAGTTCAGCACATCACTGGTGAGGTTATCTGCTGACTCTCAGTAGTGTATGGATTCAATGATTGTGATCAGAGGAGGATGCTATGGAATTCTATCTTGAACTTATCAACTGGTATTACTGATCCATGGCTCATTGCAGGGGATTTCAATGCAATTTTATCCACCAAAGAGAGACAATCCTGCCAACAAGTGAAGCAAAGGGACCTTGTGGATTTCAATAACTGCATTCAACAATCAGGACTAGTGGAGCTGCCTTGGGAAGGAAACTATTTTACCTGGTCTAATCAACAAAGTGGTAATGATAGAGTATGTAGTAGACTGGATAGAATGTTTGGTAATTTTGAATGGCAGATGAAGTGGAACCATGTACACACTGTATATGGTCATCCCCTTATATCTGATCATAACCCTATGCTACTAACTCTTACAACTGATACAGCTACAAGGATAACACCATTCAGATTCTTCAATGCTTGGATCCAGCATAAGGAATTTCATGTTATTCTCTCAAAGTACTGGAGTGTCAAGGAGCAGAATACTCTTCAAGGAGTATGGAATAATCTTAAGTCCCTCAAACATCCCTTAAAATCTCTTAATGTTAGAGATTTTAAGAATATTTCTCAAAAGATTGAAAGTAGCAGGAAAGAACTGGAAGATGTGCAGCATCAACTGGCTACTTCTTATTCAGATACACTTCAGCAAAGAGCAAAAGATATGGTACAGCAGCTGGAGAAATGGTCACTAATTGAAGAGTCAGCTTTACAACAAAAGTCAAGAGCTAAGTGGATCAAGCTAGGGGATTCCAACAATAAGTATTTTTCAGCAGTCATGAAAGAGAGGAGCCAATATAAGAAGATTATTGAACTCTCTACAGAAGGAGGCATGAAGATAAATGATCCTGCAGAGTTGAAGAAGGAGATTAGGGATTTCTATCAAGCTCTAATGGGAACTGCAGCCAACACACTTCCAGCAGTGAACAAGATATATATGAGGAATGGACCAAAATTATCTCAATCACAAAGGATGGATCTTGTAGCTGATATAACTGATGCAGAGATAATTGACAGCTTGAAGGGTATTGGAAATGATAAAGCTCCAGGCATTGATGGTTTTAATGCCATGTTCTTCAAACAGTCTTGGCATATCATTGGTAATCAGGTGATGTTAGCAGTCAGGAATTTCTTTCATACTTCCAAAATGCATAGACCAGCTAATTTTGCAACTCTCACTTTGTTACCTAAGGTTCCTAATCCTCAAACAGTGAAGGAGTTTAGGCCTATAGCTTGTTGCTCAGTCTTATATAAGATTATTTCCAAGCTGTTGGCTAATAGACTCCAAAAAGTTATGAGTAGTATTATATGCAATTCTCAGGCTGGATTTATACCAGGAAGAAGAGTAGCAGATAATGTGATATTAGCTCATGAGCTAATAAAACAGTATTCCAGATCACATATTTCTCCCAGATGTATGATCAAGATTGATCTCCAAAAAGCTTATGATTCAGTGGGATGGTGCAGTCTACAACAGATTATGGAAGAGCTGGATTTCCCTAGCAGATTTATTAGATGGATCATGGAATGTGTTCAAACTGTTAGCTATACTGTTGTAGTTAATGGTGAAACAACAAAGCCTTTTCAAGCTGCCAAAGGATTGAGGCAAGGAGATCCAATATCTCCATTTTTATTTGCTATTATAATGGAATATCTTAGTAGATCTTTACCAGAGTTGAAACATACTACAAGCTTCACATATCATCCAGGGTGTAAGAAGTTAGGAATCACTCATTTGAGTTTTGCAGATGACTTGCTATTATTTGTCAAAGGGGAGCCTCAATCAGTAAGTTCTATGTTCCTATTCTTTTCTCAATTTCTTGCTGCTACTGGGCTTAAGGCTAACCTACACAAAAGTGTTGTGTATTTTGGTGGGGTGTCAAATGAGAGTCAACAACAAATTCTTGATCTTCTTGGTTATGTTAAGGGGGATCTTCCTTTCAAATATTTGGGAGTCCCTTTAACTGCCAAAAAGTTATCAGTTGCTCAATGGCAACCTCTGGTTGATAAGATTACTGCAAAAGTTACTTCCTGGACAGCAAGGTACTTATCATATGCAGGCAGATATCAATTGATTCAATCAGTTATTCTTGGAGTTCAAGCTTACTGGGCTCAATTATTTATCATGCCATCTAAAGTTGTTAAGCTGCTGGAGACTATATGCAGAACATACATTTGGTCAGGGTCTGTTAACATCACTAAGAAAGCATATGTGGCTTGGGAGAAAGTTTGTATGCCTAAGTCTGTTGGAGGACTGAACTTAACAAATATATCAATGTGGAATAGAGCTGCAATAGCTAAACTTGGTTGGTACTTAGCTCATAAAAAAGACTTGTTATGGGTGAAATGGATTCACACTGTCTATGTCAAACAACACCAGTTGGAGAACCTTACTATCCCAGTTAATGCTAGCTGGATGGTAAGGAAAATTGTGGAAGGAGTCAAACTGCTGCAACAACAAAATCTGCTAGGTGACACTGTTTGCTCTATAAGGAAGGTATACTTGCAGCTGCTGGGAGATTCATCTAGAGTTTCATGAAAGAATATGGTAATGCAAAATGCAGCTAGACCTAAAGCTATCTTCAGCTTATGGTTGCTACTGCAGGATCGACTTCCCACCAAAAACAGGCTGTTACAATGGAAGCTGAACATCTCCGGAGTGTTATGTGCCAGCAAGAATTGGAAACTAGAGATCATTTATTTCTGCATTGCTCCTTTGCTTAACAGTTGAGATATCAAACAATGCAATGGCTGAGAACTGATGATTTCACTGGACAAAATTGGATACAATTCTGTCAATGGATCATTATGCAGTCCAAAGAAAAATCTGTCCGAGCCCTCACCTTCAAGATGACTATCACAGAAATGCTATATAGTATATGGTTAGAGAGAAATGCAAGAATTTTTGAAAACATTTATTGTAATAGTGATAAACTCCTAAGTAGCATAGCCTATAATTGTAATGTTCGAGCTCCTCCTAGGCTTAGTTCACATATTCAGCATTTTATGATATAAATGCTGAATATTAGAGTAGCATAGATACTTCATGTTCTAATTTGATAGGCAGTTGAGATTAAACTGTCCTATGATTTTGTAAGGCATCCTTTTGGTGATTAATAAAAATTTTAATTACCAAAAAAAAAAAAGAATTCAAAACTGAGTTTGTAAACTCAACAAACACCCTTAAATGGCCTTGAGTTTTGTTGATTTGTTGAGAAAACTAAAATACACTGAAATAAATAAGCTGCTAGATTTAAAACTGGAGTTTCACCTACCTAATTGACAGTTGAGAATCTAAATGTATTGATCTAGGGAGAGTTGAGGAAGTAATATGGTAGAAATATGACATTACATATTATAAAAGCTTTTGTCCAACTATAAAAAAAGGCAAATTATGAATAGAAAACAAGTTCATAACCAATTAGCTTTCTAATTAGGAGCAAATAAATCTTATGCATCATCAAATGACTATTGATCTTCCCTATTCACTACAACAAGAAAAAAAAATGGAATTAGAATGAGATTAGTAATGAATTTTTCTGTATAATTACAAAATTTGTCCATCACTAAAACTTGAATATTTTAGTAGTAATTTTCAAGTTAATAAAAAAATTATTTTCAATAACTTTAGTTAAACCTAAAAAAAAAAGGACTTTCTCTCTCTAGCGAATAGGCGTATGTTAGCAGGAAGCTACAGTACGCCTCAGCCATGGCTAAGATGAGGAAGAAGCACCAATCGACACCAGATTTACGGGGAGATGACGCACTGGAAGTCACTCCAGCAATAACCCAACCAAATTGATGGTTAATTGGAATAGGATCAGCTCCTACAGTGTTCCACAACCCAGAGAACGCTGCTGTGCAAAGTGGTGTGGTAGTGATACCAGAGTCGGGAATCGAACAGGGAGTGAATCTGATAACTCTAGGAAGTTTTTTTCCTAAGCAATTTCAACCTATTAGGGATGAACTTGAAGAGGGAAAGGAAATTCCACATGCAAAAGGAACATCACAAGTGCCCCGGCGATTGCATTTCTCGGCGCATGCAGAAAAGGATCAAAGCAAACAACAGATAGCAGATACAGGGGAGGCTGGGAAAAATAAGGTTTTCAATAGAAGCCCTCAAAAAGGTAATACACTAAGCTATAATCCTCCTGCCCTAAGGGATGGCAGATTTTTGGTCCAAATTGATGATGCTGATACTAAGGAATTAGAGAATTACTGGAGTAATGCATTGATAGGTTTTGTTCTTGGTGAATCCCCGTATGAGAAGGCTATGGAAAATTATGTGGCAAAATTGTGGAATTTTGTCGATCTGCCTCAGATAATGTATCATGACGATGGGTACTATCTATTCAGATTTGACAATGCGGAGGACAAGGATCGAGTCTTACAAGCAGGACCTTACACATTCCATAACAAGCCACTGGTACTGCAGCAATGGGAAATGAACTTCAAATTTGATCCTGCAAACATTAGTGTGATTCCATTGTGGATAAATTTCCCGGGCTTGCCATTAGGTTTCTGGTCAAATGCAGCACTCAGCAAAATGACAAGTGTGGTTGGAAAGCCTTTGTACACAGATAAGTTCACTGCAGATTTGGAGAAAGTGTCCTATGCAAGAGTTCTGATCGAAACTGACATATCCAAGCCTTTGCCAGATATCTTAGAGCTTTAAACCAAAAGAGGTATTATTGTACAACAAATTGAATATGAATGGAAGCCAAAATTTTGTGAACATTGTATAAAATTTGGGCATACTTCAGATGACTGTTGGTATAATGAGAGCAACAAATATCAAAGGCAGACAGTAGCAAGTCCAAGCCAGGACAGGTGAGAAAACAATCCAGAGTAGCCAAGAGATGGACTCCAATAAAAAAATCAAAACCTGAGGCAATTCAACAACAAAACAAGAATGAGGAAAGGAAGGGAACAGAAGGTACAAACTGTACAAAGGCAGTAGCAATTGAGGAACAAATGGGAATATTGTACAGCAACCAGGAACTTGTAAGATCAGCTCAAGCAACAGATTTCTCCCTTTAGACATGGAAGATAATACAGGGGACGCTGGCCCATCCAGCTTCACCCCCAAATAATAATATGCACATGGAATATCAGGGGCCTGAATAAGGCTCATAAGCAGAAAGACTTAAACATCTTTCTGAGGAAGAATAAGGTGGATGTTATAGGGTGTCTGGAAACTAGAGTAAAGGAAGGAAAATCTAGGAGGATACTAAACAATGTATAGGGATAGTGGAGGAGCAGATGTAATTACATTGAACATCAAATGGTAGGATCTGGCTACTCTGGAAACACAGTACTGAACTAAATATTTTGATGATTGATGAACAATTCATACACTGTGAAGTTCAGGAAAGGGGTACCACTTTTAAAAAACTTCTTACAGTGGTCTATGCAAGCAATGACATTCCTAAAAGACAGCAGTTATGGGATAGGCTGGTGCTGCTAGGTGCTTCTGTACAACAAAGTTGGTTGATCGGTGGAGACTTCAACAATGTTTTGCACACAGATGACAGAGTAGGATCACCAGTAACACAAAATGAAATCAAAGGATTTCAGGAAGCAATCAACACTCTTCAGCTTACTCAATTGAAGAGTTTGGGCTGCTACTTCTAATGGTGCAACTAGCAACAACCCAGCAGAAGGGAGTACATCAGGATAGATTGGACCTTTGGAAATATGATTTGGATGCAGCAATACAGTCACATTGAAACAGATTACCTGAATCTGGGGGCATCAGACCATTCTCCTATTCTCATACAGTGCAAAACTGGATTACAGAGGAACAATCTACATCCTAAACCTTTTAAATTGTACAAACCTGTGATGGAGCATGCTGATTTTAATGCTATTGTGGAAAAAGTCTGGACACGGAGGAGGAAAAATGATACTGGAAACATGCACAACATATGGATCAAACTTAAATAATTGAAAAGGGAGTTGAAAGAGCTGAATATGCACATAGCTGCCTATAGAAACCACCTCAATGCAGCTAGACACAAACTGGAAACCATTCAGTTTGACTTGAGAAAACAAAACTTGGATCAGCAGTTGATAGATCAGGAAAAGACCACCTTGACTGAAATTGAGAAATGGAGCAACATTGAGGAGCAGATTCTGTACCAAAAATCAAGAGCACAGTGGATCACATGTGGAGATTCAAACTCAAAATACTTCCATGCACAATTGAAGCAAAGGACAAACATAAACACAATTGGCTCCATATACACAGATTCAGGTGAGAGGCTGTCTGATCCTGAGCTAGTGGAAGCAGAGTTCCTAGACACTTTCAGGAAGATACTGGGTGAGAAAAAACATGTCTGTAAATGTCCAAACACAGCCATAATTCAATAGGGACCATGTCTCAGTATACAACAGAAGCAGTCACTGATTAGGCGAATTAAAAAGGAGGAAATCTCTCAGGCAATAAATGATATGCCGCATGACAAAGCTCCAGGGGTAGATGGCTTCTCAGTTGAGTTCTTCACTAGACACTGGAATATAGTGGCAGATGATGTATTCAATGCAGTGCAGGAATTTTTTATAACAGGAAGAATGCATAAAGGAATAAGCAGCACAACAGTTTCATTAATCCCAAAAATACAGAATCCTACTACTGTCACAGATTACAGACCAATTGCTTGTTGTACAACACTGTATAAAATAATCACCAAAATACTCACAGCAAGAGTCAAAACAGTCATTGGTGGTTTGGTTAGCAATTCCCAATCAGCTTTTATTGAGGGCAGGAGCATAACGGACAACATTCTCTTTACACAAGAATTATTTAAAGGTTACAACAGGAAAGGTGTCTCCCCTCGTTGTGTATTAAAAGTTTACCTGCGGAAGGCTTATGATACAGTCGAATGGTGTTTCATTGAGAGACTGATGCTGGATATGGGTTTCCTCTTCAAATTTACAAATTGGATAATGGAATGCATCTCTACTGTCACATATTCACTAAGTCTCAATGGAGGATTGACAACATCGTTTAAAGGACAAAGAGGTATATGGAAAGGCGACCCAATGTCCCCATACCTCTTTATAATTGTCACGGAATATTTGAATAGGGAACTCAAGGATATGATGGCAAGGAAGGATTTCAAATTTCATCCTAGATGTAAGAAGCTAGGAGTGGCACATATATGTTTTGCGGATTATCTACTACTATTCTGCAAGACCGATACCCAATCTGTAAGACTTATAAAATAGACGCTCCAAAACTTTGAGGAAACATCAAGATTACAAGCAAATGCAGACAAAAGTGCGGTCTATATAGCAGGAGTCTCACACTGGACAAATGAGGAAATCTTGCACGAACTGGAATTCCCTGAAGGGTCCCTACCCTTCAAATACCTTGGGGTCCCCATTGACTCCAAAAAATTAACAATTGCTCAATGTTGGCCAATAGTAGAGAAAATAACACAAAAGATCAACTGCTGGACATCAAGACTTCTATCTTATGCAGGTAGGCTCCAGTTAATCAAGACAGTATTATTTGGTATGCAATCATACTGGACTCAAATCTTCCTACTTCCAAAAAAGGTAATGAAGATGATTGAAGCAATATGCAGATCCTTTCTATGGACTGGTGCAGCAACTGTGTCCAAAAAGGCACTAGTCGCTTGGGAAACTATATGTCTACCATATAGTGCTGGGGGCCTGAATGTTTTGAACTTATCAATCTGGAATAAGGTAGCGGTAGCAAAGCATCTGTGGGCAGTAACAATGAAAAAAGACAGCCTATGGATCAAATGGCTGCACACATACTACATTAAGAACAATGCTGTAGAGGATGTTCCTACTCCTAAAACAGCGACCTGGGCTGTGAGGAAGATTTTTGAGACCAGATCATTGATAACAGACACACAAGGTGTACAGGGGGACCTGAAATGTAGACTGATCCAGCTACAGAGGGGTGAAAAATTCAACATCAATAAACTCTACAAACTCCAACTCCCTCATTCCCCCCAAAGTACAATGGAAAAGCATAGTATTGCAGCCTAAACTACACCCACGATTCAAATTTGTAGTCTGGCTAGCTTTACGTAGAAGACTGGCAACAGTGGAGCGTCTAGTGCATTTTGGAATACAGATTCCGCAACAATGTGTATTCTGCAAGCAAGCAGACGAATCTTTTGACCATCTGTTTTTTACCTGCCCGAAATCATGGGGAGTATGGAATAGATTACTCATATAGTTGGGATACCAGAGAACCATCGGTGATTGGAACAGTGAAGTAGAATGGATAAGCAACATTGCAAAAAGGAGAAACGGACTAGCGGAAATACCACCAGTGTGTTCGGAATGTTAGTCTACTGCCTCTGGCTAGAAAGGAACAAAATTAGATTCCAAGGCGGCACTATAGTTATAAATGATACATGCAAAGAGATAGCGGTTCATGTGCATACGCAGGGAACATCTCTTAAACACTGGAAGAACCTTTTGCGAAGAATGGATCACTTCCCCTAGAACCTATGTCTTTTTCTTCAAAATGAATGTATTTATAGCATAAGAGAGTGATATTGTATTAGAATGAGAAGAAAGTAGCTAGTAAGCGGCTGCTGGATAAATCTGTATTATTCTGATCTATTGATGAAATGGAAATGGAAATTATTCTGGAAAAAAAAAAACTTTAGTTAAATCTTGTGCATCAACAAAGGCGAAGTTACAATTTGAAACTTATGAATATATGATTGTAATCCTTTTAAAATACTGCATTTGAAATTAATAATTTGTTTATATTTAATTAAAAAATTTAGACAAGTCCTTAATTTTTTTAGTTAAGGCAGAGTTACAACTTTTCTAGTGTTATTTGTTTGAAGCAGAGCCTTGGCGTAGCTAATAAAGTTGTTGCCATGTGACCAGGAGGTCACGGGTTGAATCATGGAAATAGCCTCTTACAGAAATACAGGGTAAGACTGCGCTCAATAAATTATTATAGTTCGGCCCTTTCCCGGATCCGCTACCCAAATAAATACAAAATTAGAATCAAAGCTACTGAATTTAACCGAATACACCGTCGACACTTTAGTTCGGCCTGTGCATCAAAGGCTTAAAAATAACATAAACAATTTTATATAACAATAACATTATCCTGTCATGATATTTTTAAAAAGAAAAATCAAACACCTCTTAACTAAAATTATCTTAAACGTTTCTTGATATTTTAAATAAAAAATTGTTATACTATGTAGTGACGAATAATGTTTTCAGTCAACATTGTAAGCTATAATATCTTGATCATTATACTCAAAATTCTATAATTCTTTTTTGAATAAAATGATTTAAGGGTATCAACTTAAAAAAATTAGATAGCTTTATCCAAAGCAATAAATTTGTGAAGGTGTTAAATTAAACAAAAAAGTTGAAAATAATTTTTTTTTTAAAAGGTAAGAGAATTTATGTTAGTGTGAATTACACGCTAAGTAATACTACCAATATAGAAGATAATATGATAGAGCATCCACGTCACAGATGAGAAAGATAAAGAGATTAGCTTCAACCCTTCCAGCAGACAAAAGAAACCGAATATTTGTAAAAAAAAAAAAAAAAAAGGAATGCAGTCATTAATTAAGAGATAATTAAAAGTTTTAACGACTCTCTAAAATATCTGCCTTAAATTAAAATACAGAAGAGAAGAACCATAGAAGGAAAGGTGGCATATTCGCATAAACTCTTTACCTATTTTTGTTGTAACGAGAAAATAAAAATAAAAAGTTCCAATCCATAGTAGGTCATTACCTCCGGACCATATTAGTTGTCCTGATTAAATATATTTGGTCCACGATAGTTTTATCTCTTTTTTTTTTCCCACCCAGTATCCGTTGGTCTGATATTCGTATTGGAGCACTACTATATCAGAGTTCGTACCGCGTAGGGTCTCATTTGGGAAAAGTACTCCCTATTAAAGATTTTTCTATATGCAGGACTTTAACCCGAAACCTCTAATTAAAGAAAGAGTTTATTGCACCACATCCTTAATGGTACGATAGTTGTCATTTTAGTAAATCAAGGTATAATTAGTTACTTTTTGTCTATTTGGCCTTAGTATTAAATGTTCTTGAAGGTAGAAATGTTGACTAGATAGCATAAAAACCTTTAACATAAAGAGTATTAAATGAGAAGTCGTTTGGTTGCCGGTTAGAGTTACGCAGGTATTAGATATACACGTATTAGTTATGCAGTTATTAGTTATGCATGCATTAGTTATGCGGGTATTAGTTATGCATGTATTAGTTATGCAGGTATTAGTTATGCAGGTATTAGTTACGCATGAATTAGTTATGCAGAGATTATTTTTTTGAATATTTGGTTTGTTGTATTAGAAATTGATATACATAATATAAATTTTAAAATAAAATGCTTGTTTACAACTATACCCCTGGCCTTCTTTTGCATTGTTTTTTCCTTGTTTCTATTTATTTAAGCAACAACATGTCACATGTTTTAATTTATTATTTTGTTTGTTTACATATCAGCAAAAGAATGCAAGATAAGAAAGGTACTATTGCAGAAAACTAGATATAGCATTAGGCAGAAATATTTATAAACTAAAGCAACAATATAAAGTGATCGGGGTAAATTTGTCATTTCAATATTTTATCCATGTATTACTAATACATATATTAGTTATTTCATCTTCGACCCAGCATAAGATAACACACATATTGAGCTATAACTTATATATGTATTATTTATGCATTATTGAAAATTGTCAACCAAACATGCTATTAGTTATGCAAAATTTTTTACATCATAACAAATGTCAATCAAACTTGGTATAAGTTATGTTACCACTAATACATGCATAACAATTCTTCTAACCGCATATCAAACGACTCCAAAGGGTATAGTAGTCAAAAGCTCTTTTATTACTCCCTCCGGTCCACTTTAAGTGATTTTTTTACCTTTTTTGTGGTCCATAATATTTATTTTTTTCAAATATCAAAAAAGAATTAACTTCTTCTTTGTTGCCCTTAAAGTAATGAGCCTAAGAGTAGTTAGTTATATTTTTAATGAGCAAATTAAGGTTAAGATGGTCAACTTTATTGTTAATTAATATTAAAAGATAAATTCCTTAATATGTGTGAAAAGTATAAAAAATCACTTAAAGTGGACCGAATGGCGTAATAATTTTTAACTGTGTAAAAGAGAAACGGGACAACTAAAATGGATCGGAGGAAGTACCTCGAGGATGTAGTTAGGGTCAGTGTCTCAAAAATATTTTTGGGACTATTCTCGGTGCTCGCCATCGGACCAAGCACTATCAAAACGCCTTAAGAATCATGTATTTAAATTCTGTGGGGTTCAACCTTTAAAGTTTTAGTCATCTTTTAAGCTTGAACAAGTTATAATTTTCAAATTGTGGGATTATATTACCTATTACTCTTTTAGCAATTTATATATATATATATATATATATATATATATATATATATATATCTGATACCTTTTTGTTGAATTCACCCCTAATCATGTGTGCGGCTAAATTCTGTGAGACTTGAAGTGTCTCACTGTGTGCTCTAAACACGTGTAACACGCTTGCCCAACAGTTATGTAAATCACGTGTTGAGTTTACTTATCAGCTTATTAGCATCGTTGACCTTCAAAATCTCTGACAAATGAATAATTAATTTTTTAAATTTATAGGAATATAAAAATTATGATTAACTCAAATCTCAATTATAATATTATATATTTACTAATTGAGAACATCGTGAGGGTAAATATTATTTGAATATTTTTTCTGAAAATAGATAACATAAATGCATATGTTTACTTGCTAGATTTTCATGACTTAAGTTCGTGTCTCTCAAAATTATTATACATTTTGCTATTAAAAACTAATTTTGAATTTACTCATAAAAGAGTAATATTTTAGATTACTGTATTAATAAATAAAATTTATTGGGCATTTATCTTTAGAGAGGTAAAATATGCAGTTTATTAATATCTTTTAACAAGTTAGTATAATTTTTAATTGTATGAAAGTTAAGACGTTATAGTTGATTCATATTTCGAAGTAACTAATGCTAGATATTTTATTTTCTATGAGTTTCTTTAATTTCTTTTAGTCTTCGTAAACTTTTAATGCATTTTTATATTTTTATGTTATAATGTTATATTATTAATTTATAAATTAAGCATTTAAAGATGTGTGGCGTTCCTATCTATATAGGAACACTTAACGTATGATTGGTGCGTTACTCATGAAAAAAAGAAAGGGAAAAGTTACTTCTTTCCTTTTACCAGAAGTTGAACCCTTTTTTAAGAACCCTGTTTTTGTTCCTTTTCCCTTTTATTATTCTCCTTTTCTCCTCTCTTTTCTTGCTTTTTTAAAAGGAATGAATTCAAATAAGAAGGAGATGTTGTAGGAAAATTCTTGAAAATGGTTCTTATTCTCATAACTTTAAAAAGTTAGAAAAAGGACAAATTATGAATCTGGCTAGCTTTTGACAAAGGTGGAATCATGAAGCAAAAATTTATTTTCTGGCGAAATCGGTTATTTATACGAGTTTATGCCATGCAATTAAATTCAAAATAGGCTAAATGCATATATATATCTCATCCAACCTGACACTATTTTTCATTTTGGCACTTTATCTCTACCTTATTTTATTTTGGCCCTCCAACTTTATTTTATAGGTTCTTTGGCCCTCCAACTCTACTTTTTATGTTCCACTTTAGTATAAAAGCTGAAACCACTGCAAAAAATATAGTCCGTTAAATTTGAGGTGTAATAAATATTCAATTAAATATTGTCACTTAATTTTTTCATTCATGTCAAACGGGTCAATACTAAAATATATGAACTCAATCGTATTTTTTCATCCACTATTGCCCTGCCTTCATTCTCTTAGTTTCAAAATTTTCATATGTTGATTTTATACCTAGCCCGTTTAGATGAAATAAACCCACAATGGGGTTCAGGTATTTTAGTAATAGGTAAGTGATCGGATAGTCATGATATGAGTAAGTTAATTCGAATATCATCGTTATCGAAAGAATATTTATTTATTAATATTTCCAATCATGGTTGGTAGTCTGCTTAATTCTCATACATATTATTTAGCTAGCGTTCAACCATAAATTTTCAAATTTATTTCGAAAATTTTGATAAGAGTGTAGTTTGGTTTGAAGATGAAAATATGTATAGACATCAGTTTTCGAAAAATATTTTTCAAATTTATTTTGGAAAAACATGTGTATTATTAGCTAGCGTTTTGCCATAAAATCTTAAATTTGATTTGAAAAATCTAATTTGGATTAAGTTTGGCTTGAAGATGAAAATGAGTTTGGACATACTTTTTCAAAACATATTTCCAAAATTTATTTTGAAAAATATGTGTATTCTTGGAATTTTTCAAAACAAATTTGAATTATTGGCCATGAGTTTTGCCAAAATAAATTTGGAACTTATTTTCAAAACTCATGTTTGGCCATAAGTTTTGCTCACATTTTGGCAAAATCCCAAAATCACCCCAAATGCTAATTTTGGGCCAAAATCTCAAATTTTGGGAATTATATACATGTCTTTCCCAAGTAGCTCTTCATTCTTTTCTTGCGGTCGGAATGGATCCTTATTCACATCAAGTGATCGAACAACCATCTGAGTACTTAAAGGATATTCTCCATTCATGTAAAACCATTTCAATACCTTTTCTAATAGGCAGATTGATGAACAAAAATTCCGTTTGCCAAATATTCAATTTGCAAACCAAGACATAATTTTGTCTTTCCGAGATCTTTCATCTCGAATTCCTTCTTTAAATAATCAATTGCCTTTTGGAGTTCTATGGGAGTTCCAATAAGGTTTATGTCATCGACATATACGGCAAGTACAACAAATTCCGATGTTGTTTTCTTTATAAAAACACATGGGCAAATGGCATCATTTATATAGCCTTCCTTTAATAAATACTCACTAAGACGATTATACCACATTCGTCCTGATTGCTTTAGACCATGCAAAGATCTTTGCAATTTGATTGAAAACATTTCCCGTGACTTTGAATTATGAGTGTTTGGCATTTTGAATCCATCGGGAATTTTCATGTATATCTCATTATCAAGTGAGCCATAAAGATAGGCAGTAACCACATCCATTAAATGCATGTCAAGCTTTTCAAGGACAGCAAAACTAATGAGATAACGGAAAGTTATAGCATCCATTACGGGTGAATATGTCTCTTCATAATCGACACCAGGCCTTCGAGAAAATCCTTGTGCAACAAGGCGTGCCTTATATCTTTGTACCTTATTTTTCTCATTTCTCTTGCGTACAAAGACCCATCTATAGCGAACAGGCTTAACACCATTAGGTGTTTCAACTATAGGCCCAAAAACTTCACGTTTTGCAAGTGAATTCAATTCTGATTGGATTGCTTCTTGCCATTTTGGCCAATCAAGTCTTTGTCGACATTCTCCAACAGATTGAGGTTCAAGATCCTCACTTTCTTGCATTATGCTAGATGCAACATTATATGCAAAGACATAATCCACCACTATATCCACTCGATTAAAATTTGTCTCAATATCGATTGGATTTATTGATAGTTCCTTATTTTCTTGAGTCTCGGGCTCAATGGATTCTTCATGAATCTCAGAATTTATTAACTCGTGAATTTCCTCATGAAATTATTTCATAGTGTCATTTTGATCATTTGCTTTCCTTTTTCTAGGATTTCGATTTTTGGAACCTAATGGTCTGCCACGTTTTAGGCGTGCTTTCGACTCATTAGCTATGACACTAGAAGATTGTCCAATAGGGACATCAATACGGATTGGAACATTCTCTGCGGGGATGTGAGATTTTGTTATCCTTTTCAAGTCCGTGAATGCGTCAGGCATTTGATTTTCTATTCTTTGCAAATGGATAATATTTTGCACCTCTTTTTCACAAATAGAGGTATGTGGATCAAGATGAGATAATGATGGATTTTTTCACAAAATTTCCCGTTTGGTTTCACCAACTTCTCCCCCTAATTTTGGAAAAAGTGTCTCATCGAATCGACAGTCTGCAAATCGTGCAGTGAACACATCCCCTGTCAATGTTTCGAGGTAGCGAATAATGGAGGGCGATTCAAACCCAACATATATTCCTAACCTTCTTTGCGGACCCATTTTGGTGCGGTATGGCAGTGCTACAGGCACATATACTGCGCATCCAAAAATTCTTAAATGGGATATATTAGGTTCATGACCCAAAACTAATTGCAACGGGGAATATTTGTGATAATTCGTCGGTCTGAGACGAACTAGCATTGCTGCATGCAAAATGGCGTGACCCCAAACCGAAGTGGGCAGCCTCGCTTTCATGAGTAATGGTCTTGTAATCAACTGCAGACGTTTAATTAAAGATTCTGCAAGACCATTTTGAGTGTGAACATGAGCTACAGGATGTTCCACTTTTATCCCAATTGATAAGCAATAATCATTAAATGCTTGGGATGAAAACTCAGCAGCATTATCTAGTCTAATAGACTTAATTGGATTATCAGGAAATTGTGCTCATAATCGAATTATTTGTGCCATTAAATTTGCAAACGCAAGGTTGCGTGATGACAATAGGCACACATGAGACCATCTAGAGGATGCGTCTATTAAGACCATAAAATATCTAAAGGACCCACTAGGTGGGTGAATAGGTCCACAAATATCCCCTTGTATACGTTCCAAAAACGTAGGTGACTCAGTTCCAACCTTTGTTGGTGATGGTCTAATAATTAACTTGCCTTGATAACAAGAAGTGCAAGAAAATTCATTATTAAAAGAATCTTTAAATTCTTTAATGGATGCCCATATGAGTTTTCTATAATCCGTCTCATCATAATTGATCCAGGATGTCCCAATCGATCATGCCAAAGTACAAAAGTATTGGAATCAGTAACCTTTTGGTTTACTGTGGAATGTGCGTCAATTGCACTAATTTTTTTCCAATACAGGCCACAAGATAAAGATGGGAACTTCTCAATAATCCTCTTTTGGCCAGAGACATTCTTTGTAATGATGAGGTATTCAAGATTATTCTCATCTATTGTCTAAATATGATATCCATTTTGACGGATATCTTTAAAAACTCAACAAGTTCCTCTTGGACTTGGAAGAGAACATTGCATTCTCTATGATAAATATTGTTCCTTTAGGCAAAGTTACAGTTGCTCTTCCGGAGCCTTCAATCATTTTACTACTACCAGAAATTGTAGTAACATCTGCCTTACACATACTTAAATAAGAGAAATATTTCTTCTCTTTGAATATCGTATGTGTGGTACATGAATCAATTAAACAAATACTTTTACAATTGGACGTTGATCCAAGTTTGCTTTGTGAGATATCCATATTTGCTGAAGCTTCGTCCGTTTGTGAGTATCTTTATGCTTATAATTGGTTGATATTCTATACCAGCACCGCAGTTTTCTCTGGTCTAGGCAGTCTTGTACAAATCAGTATCCCTGCTGCATTATGAGTGACATAAAAAACAATTTCTACATGTAGAATATGACTACTACTTTCCTTAAAGTTTAGCTTTCTTTGCTGTTCTGTTTGCTCTTCAAATAGTTTCACTCTGTGTTTTCTGGGTGGGTGAAAATTGCTCTGCATTTTGATGGTCCACAACAACATGCAACAATCATACCACGTGTTACCTTTCCTGGCCTTGTCCAATCGAAAAGAGAATCATGTTTGTGTTACCATAGAACAAAATTCATCTTAAGATCTCATCATTATCATGAACGAATGAATGTAAATCTCATTCCTTTTGGTCCTGCCTGGTAGTCAGTTAGTCATAAAGACATCAATGCATTCCCCAACCTCACAATGGTGAACCAACAGGGATGATAATATTCAAGTGTGCACGCTCTCCTGTTAACGCCTTACTAGCTTCACTCTCTACTTTGGCAACACAGCGCAGCAGATGTAATTCCAATTCAGTCCGAATATAATAACATGCACTTGGTTGACCTAGCTTGGCATCCAGAGTACGACAATCTTTAGAACAAGGTAATGACTCTCCCAGTGCCACCAATACGATAGCGCTCGATATCTGCGGCTATCAGAGGTTGAAAAATAGGGTTCCCGGGCAATCATTCTAGAGTAACTAACAAGCAAACTAAGCTGTCATAGTGAAGAAGGTGACCTACTGTTGCGGCTGTTTGTTCCCAAGGGTTTTGTACTTGTTTCCGTGAAGAAGGTGACCTACTGTAGCGGCTGCTCTTCTATTTAGTTTCTAGGGTTTTTCACTTCTTCATGAAGAAGATAGATACCTGGGGGATGGGTCCTCTTTCCGCTGTTGCTTAATCTTTTCAAAGAGCTTCTTGAGACGGTAGAGTCTCGTGCTGATAACGTGTTATAAAATAATAAAAGAACAAGAGCAATATTGCAGAGAAAGAGAGAGAAAATTCTTATTGAATTTTGGGGTGATTTACAATGGGGTAAGACCCCTCTATTTATAGGAGGAAAAATTACTTAGCCTCAAAGTAAAACTCTCTACAAGATAGACATTCACTCTAAATAGAATTCTATTCTTAACAATAGGCAAAATTTATTGCCAAAATATATGACCAAACGGATCGTTAGCGTCTAAAAGTGGAAACTTCTTTACTAAGTTAGAAGAGCGGCCGATTCTCAGCTAAGGCTGTACGAATAACGGTTCCGAACCGGAACCGTGACCGGAACCGCGGTTCTAAACGGTTCCGGTTATACGGTTTCGGTTCCGCGGTTCCGGGCCGGTTCCACCCTTTAGAACCATGGAACCGGAACCGCCAGAACCGGAACCGGAACCGGACCGGTTCAGGCGGTTCTAAACGGTTCCAAACGGTTCCGATATTAAAAAAAAAAAAAAATTTTTAAATTCGGACCGTTGGCAGAACCGTTTGGAACCGTTTAGAACCGCCGGAACCGGTCCGGTTCCGGTTCCGGTTCAATCCGGTTCCCAACGGCCATTTTTTTTTTAAAATTTTTTTTTTTTAAATTCTGAAAATCAGAACGTTGGTATTGCAGAAATAGCCATTTGGCATTTTTAAAATTTAGCCATCTGACCCCTCAAATTTAATTTAACCCCAAACTTTATATAATTACACAATTTCCCATTTCTCAACTATAAATACCCCCTCATTCTTTCATTTTAATTCACCAATTCATCAATCTTACTCAATCTCTCTCAAGCTCTCTTACAATCTTTCTGTGCAAGTGCTTAATTTTTGTTGCAAATTCGTGAAACATTGTGAAGTTGTTGAATTGAAGTTTTCAAGTGTTCAATTACAACGATTGTCAATTTTCAAGAAGTTGTTCGTCAATCCGGTAAACTCGTTTCAACTCTTACGTGCTAAGAATATTTGTTGTGTGTTGATATTTTCCTTAATTATAATTAGTATGGCATTTTCATTGAAAAAAATGTTCGGAAAAGGTACATCTAAATCCGGTGAAAGTAGTAGCCAAAATCCTACCTCTCCCCCGGCTCCCAGACCTAGAAAAGATAAACAAGTTCAAACTAGTAGCCAACCTAGAAATACTAATGAAAACTTAGGAATACTTGATAGTGATCACCCGTGTTTTCAATTTAGCGATGTTAATTTTCTACATGATATAGCAGTCGGTGATAGAATAGATGATGATATTATGAATTTGCTTTATCCTAATGCACCAATATCAAAGGGAAATGAGGGTGATGATGATGACGAAACCCAACCTCCGGTAGATTTAGATGATACACCTACTAGTCCTGCTCCTAATGACCCAGAACACCCACCCGTACAAACTCCCACTTTTAGTAGACAACCTCGGACATACAGAAACTTCATTAGTTTGGCATTTTTTATTCAACTAAGAGATAAAGATAGGGCTAAATGCAAAACTTGTGGTAAAGAACTTGTTCATAGGTATATGGGTGATCGTAGCGGAACAGGTAGTTTAGTTAAACATATATATATACATCCTAGCGATAAGGCTAGATATTTTCAAATGAAAGCAGAACAAGAGGGGAAGTCAAGTCCTGATACTACAATTAACCAAAGTACTGGTTCTAACATGGTTCAACCAGGAATAAACACTGTCACGGAGGTATATTGTACTACGATCCTAATAAGGATCGTGAAGAATTAGCTAAAATGATTACTGTTATGTGTTTACCTTATTCTTTTGCTTCTAATCCTGCTTGGATTCAATATATTAGACGAGTATTTAATCCTACATATAAAGGTTGGCCTCGCGCCACAGTTAAGGCCGACATTTATAAATATAAGCATGAATATGAACAGTACTTGCGCTATTTATTTACTCATATAAGTAATCGTATGTCTATTACAACTGATATTGGTAGAAGTGGAAATGATTGTGATTATCTAACCGTGATCAGTCATTGGATAAACGAAGATTGGACCATGCAAAACGCATTATAGCATATAGAATAATTAATTCACGGCACACAGGTAAGTTTATTGCTAGCACTGTTTATGATGTTTGTAGATATTTTTGTTTTAGTGATAGAATAATGTCAATTTCCATGGATAACACTAGTAGCAACACAACTGCAATAGGTATTTTAACTAGAAAACTTAATCCTGCTTTTACAAATATTTTCCATGTTAGATGTATATGCCATATTTATCATTTAATTGTTGGAGATGGTATGAGAATTTTAAACATAGAAATTGAAAAAGTTAAATTCGCTCTTAATTGGCTTTTTTATTCAAACCGTAGAAGTAGACTTAGAGAATATTATAAAAAATGTGACGAAAGTGGCCTTAGAGAAAGAAAGGTTCCTAAACCTTGTCCGACTAGGTGGAACTACATGTATGAAAGCTTAGTAGTGGCGTACGAATATAGAAACCCAATAACCGCTACTTATAATTCTAGGGATTGTGAGGATGAAGATAATGATATGCTAACTAATCAAGATTGGAATAACGTTAAGATTCTTTTAGATTTTTTAGAACATTTTAGTGTGGCTACAACTGCTTTATCTGGCCAATATTATCCTACAATTTCAAACTGTTTAGTATATATTGCCGCACTTACTAATTTATTTGATGATTTTAACGAGGGAGGGGAAATTTATGAAAATGCAATATTTGAAATGAAAAAGAAATTTAAAAAATATTTTTTTCCAATCCCTCCTATTTTTGGTGTGGCTGCTTTGTTAAACCCTACTATGAAAGCAGGAGGTCCTAACTTTTGGTATACTAGTATTTATCAATGTTTAGATCTTTCACCAGAAGAAATGGCTACACTATCTGATGCGAAAGCATCAATTACAGTGAATGCTCAAACTGTTTATAATGCTTATAAACAGGCCTTAGAGCATGCTAGGCCTAATATTCCAACTCCTACTTCGTCCACGTCACAATCGTCTAAAAGAGTTGCTGGCTTAACAGCTCTTAAATCGTGGACGGAGTTCAGGGGTACTCAAGGTGAGAATTTAGATGATATTTCCCATCTAAACGAACTTCAAGTTTATTTGTCGCAGGGGCTAGAGAATGATAATCCAGACGGATCTTTCGACCTTTTGGATTGGTGGAAGACAAGGGAAAAGCATTTTCCCGTTCTTGCAAGGATGGCTCGGGATGTTCTGTCCATTCAAGCGTCAACTGTTGCATCGGAGAGCGTATTTAGTCAAGCCAGACTACAAATAGAAAATCATAGAGCGTCGATGCGGGACAGCTTGGAAAAATCAGTGCTCTTCCGAGATTGGATCCGCTCTGAAAGAAGAAACTTTGGGCTAGCTGAATCTCAACCCGAAATAGATGAGTGCTATGAAAAAATGCTAGCAGAAATTGCTCAAGAATCATCTTCACCCGGAAGTGGTGATGAACAAGCTTCATTTCCACCACCGCCAACACAACCACCTCCAAACCTTGAAGGTTTTATGAGATTTGTTAGAAATAATACATAAATTATGATGTAACTTGTACATTGGCATGTCTTCTTTTAGTTTTTTTTCCTTTTAATGGTGGTATTAGTACCATGTTGTGCTCATTCCATTGGGGGAAGGAAGACTAAGAAAGATATGCCATTTTGGTCAATAAATATGCTTTTTATCATATACTTGAATATATTTGTCTCAATATTTCTTTGTCTTTACTTCTATATCAATCCTTGAATATAAAATATTTATATAACATATAATATATAACATACAACACATAATACTATTAATACTAACTACTACACAATATACATTATTTATATACAATATATACTACTTTACTACAACATATACTACTTATATACAAAATATACACTACTTATTTTGAATATAAACTAATTTCCAAACACAATATATGCTATAGTAACAACATAGTACACCATATAAAAATATATTCTACAATATACTAATCACTACTATACAAGATATTTAATTTAAAAAAAAAAGAAAAAAAAAAGGTCGGAACCGCCGGGAACCGCCTGGAACCGGAACCGCCAGAACGGGAAACCGCAAGAACCGGAACCGTTTACCCAAATAGACCCAAAACCGGAACCGGATACAACCTTATTCTCAGCTGAATGAATCGTCAAACTGCGAATAAAAATCTAACAAAAATACATACTATTTGTTAGATTAAAGTCTCACGTCAATAATCAATCTTTCCTAAAACTGAGTTTGCTTTTCCCTTTAAAATGTATGTTTCATTATTGTCCTCTCCTCTTTTCTTTCTTTGGGTTCAATTAATCAAGTCATGTCGGTGGGAGGGAATGTTATAATCATCGTTATATTGCATAATCTTAAAGTTAAACTGATTTATGTATGGGTTGGCCAAAATAAATGATGAGTTAGTTGTAAGGGGACGTTAATCATTTAATAAAGATTATGGTAGTACTGTAATCTATCAGGGGCGGCTCAATCCTGAAGCAACTAAACGGTTGCTTTAGGCCCTCAAATTTAAGGAGCCTTATTTTTAAAAATAACTAGTCTTAGAGTACGTATATTGCGTAATTTAAAGAAGAAATTAAATGACTATTTTATCCAATGTAAACTCTATTTTAAAGGAATAGAAAAGACGAACGACATTTTGCTAAAGACCTTCATGTTTTTAATATAGTATAGATATAGATATAATATAGATAGATAAGCTTATATGGTTTTTCGGGTGGAAATATTAAATTATATTTAGAAGAAAATATTAAATACTATTAGTAATAAATGCTTCATATATATAAAAAAATAATTTGACATAAATATTGATAATAAAGTCACAAAATCACTTGAAGAATATTTTAGAGTTGATTAGTTCTTATGCATAGTAGATCCAGCCATTTTGTCACTTCAATATAGATTTAACTAGTTTGAAGCGTATGAAACTATATTTGATTTTCTATTTCACGGTAAAAAATTGAGTCAAGTCGAAGATAATACTCTATAAGAGTGGTATAAAAATGTAATACCACCTTAATACTTTGTTTGGTGAGCAAACCAGGTATAAGTTACCCCAGTATTATTTTTAGCACTGGGATAACTTATTCCTTATAGAAGGTGTGGTAATTAGTATTGGTGTAACTTATATCTTCTCCTTAGAAATTATGCAATTGTCATTCTTAATACAACATATCAAACAATGAATAAATAACAATCTCAACACAACTAATCTCGGCATAACTAATATTGGCATAACTTATACTGGTATAAATCTATTCCAACTAACAACAACAACAACAACCCAGTATAATCCCACTTAGTGAGGTCTGGTATAAATCGTATTCCAACTAAACGATCCATAATTACCATATATTCAATCAGATAAAATTTTTGATTCTTTTTTAAATGCTTATATTGCTTATAGAATAATGTTAATAGTTCCTGTAACAATTGCCTCATCGAAAGGAATTTTTTCAAAACTAAAATTAATAAAATCTTGCATAAGATCAATAATGTCTCAAGAAAGATTAAAAAGATTATGTATATTATCATTTGAGAGAGAATTATTAGAAGAAATCAATTATAAGAAAAAATATTAGCTAGAAAAATAGACTTTAATAAAAATTAAGTTTAAGACCTCCAATTAAACTTTGTCTTTGCTACAAATGTTGTTAAGCCGCCCCGAATCTATGATGAATTTAGCTTCTTGGTTCTCCCTAATTTTCATGCACTCCATATTCAACTGAAAACAACGGGGTTAAATTATTTGTTTATATGAGTTTTTTCCATACTTCTATTTTGGTGTTGGGTATTTAAATTTGACACAAATTTATATTTTATCTATTAATAGGGCTTTAGTTTACACGACATGTTGTAGCAAATACTTGTTAAAAAATATTTGTAACTAATTATGTAGGGGATTATTGTTTATTATTAGTAACTTTACGATTTTATTGGATTAGAAAGAGTTTCAAATTTAGGAATTTACTTGAAATATTCAATTGTTTTTTTATAATAATGAGGTAAATTAATTAAATTATTATTGTATGGGTTAAAATTAGATCAGAGAAATTCGGCACGAGGAGACATAAAGTCGTGGTCGGACATGTCAAGGTCGGATCGTCATCAATAGCCGAGGTCGGACCGTCATCAGTTGCACTTTTTTAGAATTTCCTATAGATGTCCCTTATAAATAGGAAGAGAGGACTCCAAAAAAGAGGGACTCTCTTTCTCCCTCCCTCTCTCTCTTTCTAGAAAATATGTAAACACATATCTCCAAAGAAATGAGAGAATTTGTGATCCCGTATCTCCATCAGATCCAAAAAAGGGTCATAAGGTTCTTGTATTTGTCTATCATTCTTCTTTAGTAAATGAAAGACTATTTGTCTAACTGAAGATCGGCTGAATCTTTTCCTTTATTCATATTTTTGTTGCTTAATACATCTTTCTTTATGCTATTAAATCTGGCCATAATCGCTGCCTATATTTATACTCGGCTATATTTTTCTATTCATATTATTCATTTCGGATCTAGAGTTAATTATGCTTAACTAGGATTTACCCCTTCTTCATTGATTGAATATTTTAAAAAGAATTAAAAATCCTTTGAGTCAAACAATTTAGCGTCGTCTGTAGGAATTTTCTAGTTAAAATTTTAATTTCCTTTAGATCTAGAATTCAATTCCTACTATGAATCATCTTAAGAGAAGCCAAGCGAATTTGATACATACGCGAACATAGAGGCGGTGTATGAGTGCTTGTTTGTGAACGACAACCCAAATTTTACAGTACGATTGCTACAGTAAAGAAGGAATTTTACTGTTGTTGGCGTCTAGGTCCAATAAATATGTTTGATTATAACTTGGTCAAATGCATAGAATGTAGAACTTGCTGTTGTAAAATTGTAATTCAATTTATTTCATTTACAAAAGCATTTCTACATGTGTTTGCTGACGTAAGAAGGAATATAACAATTGATGTCTTCCTTGAAAATTTTATTTTATTCCTTTTTACAGTGACCCAACATTATACTTGGCGGCTGAATTACCGCGGTTGAGATGTGTGGTTCTGCATAGTAGCGTCCTTTCATGCATTCGTGTGCTTTGCCATGCCAACTTCACTTTTTGCTTTGACATTTACAAACATTTTTGAGGAATGCTAACAGAGAGAGCTTTCGCGACATTCTCTGTCTATATTATTAGTTTGACCTAAACTAGCCCTCAAGTATAGAGCACGGCGAATCATCATCAGACATGACTCATAACTCGTCGTCAATCGAGTTACAAGGACTTTCCAAATCAAGAAACAAATAATACAAGAATACCACGCCGAGATTTGCAAGCCGTTACCCAAGTTTGGCAAATGCCAGCTCGATCAAATCTCTCGAGCACAGGATATCAAAGCAGACGGCCTTGCCAAACTGGTAGCGGCCACTAAAAGCATTACCAAAGGAGTGAACGTGGCCACTCCTCTCCACTCACCGACCGATCAAATTGAAGTAACAAATGATTTCATTTGGTTTAACTATTTTTCTAAATGGAATAGAAGAAGGAGCATTCTCCTAGATGCACGAACAGAAAAACGCATCATATTCTCCAATACAAGCCAAATTAAGAGAACTGAGACTCCCACAGGAATTACGTCATATTCTCCAATGCAAGCCAAATTAAGTAAATTGGGACTTCCCCAGGAAGTACGTCATATTCTCCAATGCAATCCAAATTAAGAGAACTGGAACTCCCCCAGGAAATGCATCATATTGTCCAATACAAGTAAAATTAAGTAAACTGAGACTCCCCCAGGAAACGCATAATATTGTCCAATGCAAGTAAAATTAAGAAAATTGGACTCCCCCAAGGAAACCTACGACCAATGGCCTTCTTCAAAGAAGAAGAGTTCGACCTTGATCGAGCGACAACGGGTTAACATTTCGATAAGTCGAAATAACATCCTTTAAAGTCAAGTGCCTTCGTCAAAGAAGAAGAGTTCGACCTTGTTCAAGCGACGAGTGGTTAACATTTTGATAATTCGAAATAATACCCTTTAAGGCCAAGGGCCTTCGCCAAAGAAAAAGATTCTTGAATTTCACAATCAGACGGATCTTTTTTTATTTACTAAAGAAGAGTGATAGACAAACACAAGAACATTATGACCTTTTTTTGGATCTGATGGAGATATGGGATCACAAATCCTCGCATTTCTTTGGAGAGGTGTGTTTATATATTTTCTAGAAAGAGGGAGAGGGAGAGAGAGAGCCCCCATTTTCTGGAAGCCCTCTCTTCCTACTTATATGGGACATCCATAGGAAGTCCTAAAAAAGTGCAATTGATGACGGTCCGACCTCGTCTTGTCCGACATCGGCTATTGATGACGGTCCGACCTTGTCATGTCCGACCGCGACCTTATGTCTCCTCATGCCGAATTTCTCTTATCTAAATTTGACCCATACAGTTAGTCCATCCGCTTATTGAGGTCGTCTCTTGGTTGAGCTCGGTGAGCAGACTTCACTAATCATAGTTTGAGAAATTTGGATGGGGAGGTCGACTAGTGTGGATCGCGGATGAGGGTGCCGATCTTTAGATCAAAATGGTATCCCTGTGGGATGAACTTTAGCAGAGTCCGATCAGAGCTAATGACTCGAGTGATGAGTCGATTGAGAAGACGGCAGAGTAGGAGAAGGCAGTAGAGGCCGGGATGGCAGTTTTTGCAAGGATGGCGGCATCGCAGGAGGTCATTCGCGTCCACGGATCTGAATGGGCGAGTAGGACGAATGTGAATTCTAAACAAGGTTGCCAAATGTTGTTTTAGTCGAAGTCGAAGGTTGACTCGGACGTGGCTGAAAGTTGATTCGGAAGAGGCCGGATGTTGTTTCGGTTGAGGCCAAAGATTGATTTGGGCAAGGCTGAATGTTGTTTCGAACGAGACCGAATTCTTCTTTTTGATGATGGCCCTTGTCCGTAAGGTCGACCCCCTCTTTTTTGGTGATGGCTCTTGGCCATAAGGTCGACCTCCTCTTTTTTGGCGATGGCTATTGACCATAAGGTCGACCCCCTCTTTTTTGGTGATGGCTCTTGGTCGTAAGGGTCAGCCCCCTCTTTTTTTTTGGTGAGGGCCCCTGGCCGTAAGGTCGGGACCCTCTTTTTTTGGTGACGGCTCTTGGCTGTAAGATCGACCTCTTATTTTTGGCGATGGATCTTGGCCATAAGGTCGACCTCCTCTTTTTTGGTAATGGCTCTTGGACATAAGGCCGACCCCCTCTTTTTTTGGCGATGGCTCTTCGCCATAAGGTCGACCCCCTCTTTTTTTTGGTGATGGATCTTGGTTGTAAGGTCGATCCCCTCTTTTTTGGTGATGGCCCTTGGCCGTAAGGTCGACCTCTTCTTTTTCTGCGATGACTCTTGGCCATAAGATTGGCCTTTTCTTTTTTGGTGATGGCTCTTGGCTAACCCCCTCTTTTTTTTTGGTAGTGGCCCTTGGCCGTAAGGTCGACCTCTTTTTTTTGGCGATAGCTCTTGTCCATAAGGTCGACCTCCTCTTTTTTGGCGATGGCTCTTGTCCATAAGGTCGACCCCCTATTTTTTGGCGATGTCTCTTGGCCGTAAGGCCGACCCCCTCTTTTTTGGTGATGGCTCTTGGCCGTAAGGTTGACCTCTTTTTTTTTTGCGATGGCTATTATCCTTAAAGGGTGTTATTTCAACTTATCGAAATGTTAATCCGTCATCGCTCGATCAAGGTCGAACTATTCTTCTTTGGCGAAGGCCCTTGGTCTTAAAGGGTGTTATTTCGACATATCGAAATGTTAACACGTCGTCGCTTGATCAACGTTGAACTCTTCTTCTTCGGCGAAGGCCCTTGGCCTTAAATGATGTTATTTCAGCTTATCAAAATGTTAACCTGTCATCGCTCGATCATGTTTGGACTCTTCTTATTTGGCGAAGGCCCTTGTCCTTAAAGGGTGTTATTTAGACTTATCGAAATGTTAACTCGTCGTCGCTCAATCAAGGTCGATATTGTTGCAACAATCATGTTCAATTTCTTTTGACAATTTTAGATTGTGGTGCTTTGTAATCAAGGGCGAGAAGGAAGTTCATAGAAAGGTAGCTCACATACATTTCCAGGCCGGTTAGAGAATTATCATCCTCGCTTCGCTTACCGCCTTAGTCTTTTGCCAGGGTTTGGCTCATTTCTGAAAACTGAGTGACGAGAATCTGTCTTCACAAACCTGCGAAAGTTCCCTTAAGCTGATCAAGCTGCTGATCACTCTGGTCACCCATATCTTGCTGAGCCTTTCAAACTAGTACTGTTAGTAATCGACTCTATAGTTTCTTCAATCGATCAAGTTTTGAATGACTTTCTAGTCAGATAGTAGATAGAAATAGTAGGAGTTCCCATCGAAGAGCAAATGATTCATTTAGAAAAGCTCTTATACCTCACTGAAGATCAGGTGAATCTTTTCCTTTATTCATATATTTGTTACTTAATGCATCTTTCTTTATGCTATTAAATCTGGCTATAATCGCTGCCAATATTTATAGTCGCCTATGTTTTTCTATTCATATTATTCATCTCGGATCTAGAGTTAATTATCCTTAACTAAGATTTACCCCTTCTTTATTGATATATTTTCTTAAAAAAAATTAAAAATATTTTGAGTCAAACAGTTACTTTATATGTTATTTTCTTATTTATTGTTGCAGTTGCTAGATTCTCCCAATTTCCTTTTCATTTATGGTTACATGTTAGTCCCGATTACGACTTATACATGTTCGGTAGCGGCCAAATATTTTCATGTAATGAAAATGTTTTGCTCAAAGTTTTCATTTACTTTAGAAGCATAAAACAATCCAAATAAATGAAGGGTCAATCATAGCAGATCGTAATAAATCCAAAGACTAAAGGAATAAAATATAAGCGACACCAGTTATAGATTAAAGGGAGGAGGATGAAGATCTTTTATTAATGATATTGGTTTGGTCTGCCTCTCCATGGAGAGATTCAGAGCCTTACAATGATGTATTCGTTCCTCTTTTAGAAGGAGATGTGAAGAAGAAGAAGCGGCCCCCCTATTTAGGGTTCTTTCTCTTAGTATTTATAGCTAGGAGATCTGCCAGTTGGCACCAATGAGTTGGGACCACATAGAGGGGACGCCCTCGTGAGGACGGCGGCCGAGGGGGTATAACCCTCCTGAGTAAGACGGATGTCCTCGGGATCCATATCGGACTCCGAATCATCCCCCTCTCCTGAAATGCCCTTCCTCCTGCCGCCCTGGAAGTTGAGGCTTCCGCCGCCTGAGACGTCGATGCGCCCATATTCGCCGTGATGTCGACGCCTGTCATCTCCACCAAAACAGCTGCTGAGGAACCACCTTCCCTCGCAGCAACAGGAACAGATACTTGAGCCGCCGAAGCGACTGTATCACCTTGGCCTAAGCCAACCGGGGCAACCCCCACAGAGCGCTCACCTTCTGCGCCCCCTTCTCCGCCGACGGGGAAAAATCTAAACTGATCACCACCGGGAGGGCCGGGGTGAACGCCACCCCTTGCCGAGCCAGCGACCTCTCATGTTCTTCTTCATCTCCATTTGGCGCTTGCTGCGCCCTGGAACGTATGACCCCTGGAGACTCCTCAACTCGGGGCACGGGCCGTACCGGAGAGTGTGAAGCTGAATATTCCACCAAAGTTGCCCTCAAAATCGGACGAGGTGTCGGCATTGTGATCATTCGGGCAGTCGCCCCTGGCCTGCGAAAAGTAAGCTGAGGAGCCCTCCTGCGTCGTGGTAGTTCTAACCAACCAATGAAAAAGGATTAGGTCAGAGGAACTAAGGATTACGAAGAAAAAGTAATAATCAGCAAATCAGACTCTTACCAGAAGTTGGCCTGCGGCCATGGGCCTCCCAGAAAGACGTCCACGTGCGAATCCCCATTGTAACAGGGAGCACGACCTCAACCCACTCGCGAATGCCTGAAATTGGCACCGGTGGCGCACCTCCCGCTACGGCACAAAACATAGATCGTTACGTACAAACATAAAGCAGAACTCTCAGCCCAAAAGAAATCAAGGCCAGCACAAGAGAAACTTACGTGCATGGTTCCACTCCGCCAGGAAGTCAGTGGCACACGCCACCAGGTGCTCAGTCCTGATGTAAAAGAAATAATCGAAGGGACGAGTAGCGACCTCATCATCGAGCTCCGCAGTCAAGCCGTCGGTCCCACGAGGAACCAACCGGATTATAGGGCCACGTACCCTCTGAGGAGCGTACAGAGTCAACACGTGCCCAAGTGTAACTTCCCTCCGTGCCAACTCCGCATTTTAATTAGCATCGCCAATAATCTGTAACAGGAAGGGACGAGCTGAACAGGGCATACCCTATAATACAGGCAAAGATCTACCACCAATAAGGGGAGAGGAAGCCTAAATCCCAGCCTGAAAGGGTAGGCGTAGAAGAGACATTACCCTTGATGGTCGACATGCACCCTGCCACCACTCCTGGCCAAGATGATGTCGGCAAAGCGAGGAATCTCACATTGCTCCCTCAGTTGATCTAAGCCAACCTCCCCCATCAATGTGTTAGGATTTATGCCCGTTACTAGAGGGGGGGTGAATAGTGCGGCACGAGAATATTGATAAACTTTGCGGAATTAAAATTGCAGGAATAAAATAAGTGCAGTAATTAAAATAGTAAGGAGAGGACATACCGAATTTATACTGGTTCACCACAACGTGTGGTTAGTCTAGTCCCCGAGAGACACTCTCGAGTTTCCACTAACTCCGTTAAGCTTACGGGTGCCTAAAAAACCGTTACACTTGCTCGTAGATGTACACTCTACAAGACTTCAACTTGCTCGAGGATACCTCACCTCAAGACTTCACCTTGCTCGTGGATACCGCACCACAAGACTTCACACACTAAGATTGAAGGTACTTAGCAAACCCGACAATCAATGAGAAGATATGGTCTTCTCAAGAACCTTTCTCTTTTACAACAAGAACTCTCTAAAAAGAGTAGATAAAGAGATACAATATAAGCTCTATGAACAACACAAAATTGTCTCTCAAATGGCTCAACAAAAGCTCTAAATATGATGTAGAAATGTTATCAATATTTTCAAGAATAATGAGAGATATTGTTCATTTTGAAATGAGTCGAAAAGGCCTCTATTTATAGGTGGTAGAGCTTGTATGTCCGTTGCTTAATTGGCAATCAATAATGCTGATTTTATGCCAAGATAATCGATTATTCACTTTGCATAATCGATTATCTTCTCAACGTTCATAAAACGGAACGTTGGAAGGCAACGGATACAAGATAATCGATTATGTCCAAGTGTATGATCGATTATCCTACTCTGCGGAAATTTCCAATAAATGGAATTTCCCAGAATAATCGATTATCACTTTTGCATAATCGATTATTCTCTTATGCTGTCCAGAATTGAAAACTTACTTCAAAAACCATTTTGGTTAAAATGAAAACGTTAAAATCATTTTGTTTGAAGTATTTGTAATATGTTTATGATAAATTTGATTTGATAAAATGATTTTATGCATATTTCTGATGACCTATGTTGATCCAAAAGACGAGATAACTTAAACGTTGCTCTTACATTGGTTCTACCTAACGACCTACGCCTTGGGTCTTCAGTCTTGAACTTTGGAGCTCGTCTTGGCTTGTCTATGCAATCCTGTCATCAATATGCTTCTCGGCATTAAATCTTGATTGTTTGTCATATAATAACGTTGTTGGACACTTGACTTCATTGTTTGTCATTCATCAAAACCGATACCTGAAAATCATGCTAATACAACCAAAGCACACATATCATGGATAGAATGATTTTCTACACAATGGAGCCTCGTTCACTTGACCTTCTCCCTCAGGTTCGGTAAAATCGGTCGTCGGACCGCCGGGAAGGGAAAGGATGTGGGTCACCGACGGGAATCGATCAACGGTCGGTGAATCAGTGGCTCCCACCACTGTAGATGGACCCTCTGCCACCGCAACCACCATCGAAACTGCACCGGAATGGGAACTGCTCGCCATTATCAATATAACAGAAAGAAGATGGTAAAATTCCCCGGAAAAACAAGAGAATGCGAAGATCCAACGAGAATGAGGGAGAATAAATCAACAAGAACTGAAAAACCAGACAATCTGAAGGCACGAAAGCTTATCTACCTCAGAATTCCACTTAGACAGATATCGGAAAAGTGAGAACTGAGCAATACAACCCCTTATTTATAGGCAAAACGTGAATGACCCTCACGAATCCCAAAGGTCACCATTAACTACACGACCAACTGCAAAATGGCTCAGACCTACGGTAATGGGCACCATCATGATAGAAATCATTGAAAAGTCATTCAATCGTCAATCAATACATCCCACATGAAACAGTTGTGACAACCCCAAGGTGCCATAGGCACACCCCAAGCATCACCTTGCATATGATGTTCCCCTTATAACGCGACAAGCGTGACCGTACTCTCCTCATGCACATATAAAAGGATACGACCATCTCCGAAGTAAAAACGGCCACGGCCATCTCAGAAGTAAAAATGGATACGGCCATCTCCAATTCAAAAATGGCTACGGCCATCTTAGAAGGTAAAATTGGCTACAGCCATCTCCAACACATAAAAAAATTACAATCATTTCTAAATCAAAAACGGCTACGGCCACCGCTAAAAGATTAAAAGGCTACGGCCATCTCTGAAGTAAAAATGGCCACGATCATCTCAGAAGTAAAAATGGCTACGATCATCTCCAAATCAAAAATGGCCACGTCCATCTCAAAAGTAAAATAGCTACGGCCATATCCAAATCAAAAATGGCTACATCTATCTCAGAAGATAAAAATGGCTACGGCCATCTCCAACAGATAAAACGGCTACGGTCATTTCTAAATCAAAAACGGCTGTGACCACCTCCCAAGTAAAAAATGGTTACGACCATTTTCGAGGAACTATGGGTTACGATCGCCCTCATCACGTAAACAACCATGGTTATTGTCGGAATCCGCTTATCGAGCTCGGTCCGAGCCCGACCTCAATAAGCGGAGGGACTATCTGTATGGGTCAAAACCTGACCTCATGATAATGAATGATTATCGACGCGTTTATTAAAGTCTATTGATGGCTAATAAATGATATGTCCATTTATCCACAAGATTACCGGATAGTTATCCAATTTGACAACTAAGGCCACGGCCTGGCCGTCCTCACGAGGGCGTCCCCTCTATGTGGTCCCAACTCCTTGGCGCCAGCTGGCAGATCTCCTAGCTATAAATACTAAGAGAAAGAACCCTAAAAGGGGGCTGCTTCTTTTTCTTCTTCACATCTCCTTCTAAAAGAGGAACAAATACATCATTGTAAGGCTCTGAATCTCTCCATGGAGAGACAGACCAAACCAATATCATTAATAAAAGATCTTCATCCTCCTCCATTTAATCTAACTGGTGTCTCTTATATTTTATTCCTTTAGTCTTTGGATTTATTACGATCTGCTATGATTGACCCTCCGTTTCTTTTGATTGTTTTATGCTTCTAAAGTAAATGAAAACTTTTAGCAAAACAGAAAATTATATTATCATTATAACTTGTTATAATAGGAAATTATCTTTTTTTATGAGGCTACATGTATTAGTGTTTATAATAATATTTATTTGTATTAATGAATAATATAATCATATAACTTTTTGTATAGTACATACAACTTAAACTCGAATGTACTTAATAAATATTAAGTATTGAAAACTAATTAAAGCTCAAATTAATTTTATACACAAAATAGTAAACTATATAAAAAGTACTGATAAGCATGTTTTATGTTAAAATGACTAATATGTCATTAAAGTTATTTACAAAATTTATAAATTAAAAGGTAGTCTAGGAGAAGAACAAACAACAAAAATGAAATCGAGAGTGAATTAGGAGTTTTGTCTTGGGAACTATAATTTGAGAATTAAATAATATATTAGGATAAAATGATAAAAAAATTCATGAAACAAAGGGTCCTAATCAGGTTAGAAGTCATAAATTGAGTATGATCAACTTATAAATTTTGGTTGATTTTGGTAAAAGCACATGGCATATAATTATTTGGTGTAAATGAGCCAACTCTTGTTTGACTAACTTATAAATAACCATAGGTAACATATATTTTGTTTTGTTTATATATGTAATATTTAATTTCCTTATATGAAAGAAGCTTCGAGTATAGTTGTAAAAGATAGGCTCAAGAATTACTTATGTTCACACGAACATTTACTTTGTGAACCTAATATAATGCACGGGATCGTTTGGCACATGAGATAAAAATAATAATTTTGAAAGAGAATTTATAATTAATTTTATTTTATGTTTGATTTGAAGTATTAGCTAATTCAAAGATAACTTTTACACTTAGGTTTCATTTGATACAAGAGATAAAGCATAATTAATTTTTGGGTAAATTTAAGATGAGTTTATTTCACATTCAATTGGGATAAAATTGCGATATAACTAATCTTCTAAGTTAGTAATCCCAAGATTGTAGTGTCATTTTTATCCTTATAGGAGGATGAGATAACAATTTCGAGATAATTAATCACAAAATAATTAATTCTGAGATAATTTGTTCCCAACTAAACGATCCCTAACATGATGGGATTAGCAGCTTTGGCAACAACCGTAAGAGATGTGATGTACATGCACTCATTTCAATGTCACATATAGAAGGTGAGATAAATTAATCTATTCCCATTAGTAGGAGTAGAAATGTCACCACTAATTAATTATGCCCACAGACTTGTTTAAGGTAAACGTATGAGTTAGAATAACAAACAAAGACCAAGACCAAGTCAAGTCCCTAGTACACATTTATTACTTTTTTCTATTTATGTACATTTGACTTTGAGTAAAAAAGACAAAATACTTTTCCATATGGCGCTAATTAACTTGCTCCAAATGTAAAATGGTGGGTTAGAAAAAAATAGGTAAAAAAAGTACAATATAATAAGAGAATCTTTTTTTTTAATTATTTCAAAGGTATCAGAAAGGATTGATATAACTAATAAGAGTACATGTCAAGTTATAGGGGAGACAAAATACTTCTCATCAAGAAATTCTTTATTTTCAATCTAGTTAGAAGTCTAGAAATCGAGACTATCCCGCCATAATTTTTGGTAATCTCCAATTCAAGATAGAGAGAATTTCGACAATTCCATAATATCCCATAATAAAATATCCTACTTTATTTTAGTTTTAATTGCTATTTTGTTTTGGCCTTAAAATTGCTAGTTTAGAGCCCGCTCTGTATTATTATTATTATTATTATTATTATTATTATTATTATTATTATTATTATTATTATTATTATTATTATTATTATTATTATTATTATTATTATTATTATTATTATTATTATTATTATTATTATTATTATTATTATTATATTCTTAAATTGTGTTACTATTATCGTTTCTTTTGTTGGATTTTTTTCCAAAGAGTGTGAAGGGGAAATGGAAGATGCACCTCTTGGGTTGCAACTCTTCATCTCATCATTTCATTGTCTATAAATTTAGACACTTGACCTCATTTTTAAACATGGAAAATCTGAAAACATCTACCTTCTTTTTTATATTGTTGCATTAGTTTTCAAATAAATATAAGTGTCAGTATGATTTGCTTTGTTTGTTTAGTTCGTTGAAATTCTGTGATTTGTAGTGCTGCTATTACAGAATAATCATTTTGCTCGATCCTGTGAGGAATTAATCCATAACCTTAGGCAACAGTAAATGGATGAAATTCCTTAAGGACACACAAGCAATTTGTGGGCTCAGAATTATTTCATGTTTTAGTTATCGAATTAACATTTTTCCTTCTCTGACTTTCTGATTTTGAATACAATAATATTAATATCTTTTATTTTGGTTATCTTTACCATTTTTAGGTCAATACTTTTCGTTTCTTTGGTATTTTTATCTTAATTTTTTATTTCTGTATTTTTTAAATTTATTTTAAAAATGCTTTTTTTAAATCGGGGGTTTATCAAAAAAAAATTTTTTACCCTCACACAAAATAGGGGTAAGGTTTGCTCATACCTCGTCCTTCTCAGACCCTATTCGTGAAATCACATTGGTCATACCTCGTCCTTCTCAGACACAAAAAAGAGCACCAGTAAGAGTTGTGGTGGAGTGGTAAGTACTCATTCTTCCTTAATCAGAGGTCTCGGTTCGAATTATTGGATATGAAATTTGCCTTTGTTAAGGAGTGCTTTACCCTCAAATGTGAGACCTTCCCGTATAAATCCGAATTTAATCGGACCTCAATATAAATACCGAACATCACGAGAGAAACAAAAAAACAAAGAAGGGCACCATGTTTAAATGTAGTAGTGCGGACAGTAGGTGACAACTATTTTAGGTATCACCATATTCTTCACCATCCCACCGCTATGCAAAGTATGTTATTTATACATCCGCAAGTTTTTATTTAATTTACTATATTTTCCCTAGCTTGAAAGATTCTTGGTTTTGTTTTTCGTTTGTAAAAGACATTCTTTAATTAATTTGCAAGGCCAAAAAGTGAATACTAGGACTATTTTGATGACAACCAATTTTTGCCCAAAAAAAGATGTCAAAGAGATAAATTATATATTTGAGAGGCTGTTGACATTTGATTGTAAGATATATGGATTTATATCTAGATATATGGACTTATATCTACATACATATAAACAATATATGGATAAATTATATGTTATGTGCTATCTTTTGGTTTAGCCTAATTTTGTGGTCTTATGGACATTATGTTAAGGGGGCCAATGTGTTGTCATATAAAGTGTAGGACTAATGTGTAGATACCCAAAAGGGTAACCTTAGTTAATGATGGGCTAACTAAGGTTACATATATGTAACCATGGTTACATGCTTGTAACTCTTGAGTTTTGTAACTCTTGAAGTTATAAAGTGGGGGTTATGGTTCCCACATTATTGCAAGACAAGACTCTTCTTCCTCCCATTGAATCAAGAGCAAAAATACACCATTGTTATCTTGCAAATAATTGTGGAAAACCATATACCAATTTTGATCATTGTCATATTATTATTGTGGTGATACTATTCACATATTGCTCAAGTCTTGTGAAGAATTCTTGTGGTGACATACAACTTCAAGACATTCTTGAAGAAGGTTCAAAGGAGCAATCTTCATAAGGACTCATGGACAATCATCAAAAGGAGGTTCAACAATTTCCACACATGGATTCAGGTTAGCTTCCGCTTATGTAGTTTAATTCCGAATTGTTCAATATGAAGGTTATTGTCTTTAGTAGGAATCATAATCCTAACAATTGGTATCAGAGCCACCTTCATTGTTGGATAATTTGGATGTTCATAAGATTCATGTTATGTTAGGATTCATGTTCAAGTTTTGTTAGAATTTTATTTATGAAATTCAAGTACCATGAAATAGCATGTTTCTTATGAATGTTGTGTTTTGATGCAATTTGATGTTATAATGCCATGTTATCTTTACTTGTATTAAAACATTGTATAAAGCATGATTTTAGTTGGTAAACAACATGTTTTCTTGTTTAAATATTCTTGTTGAAAATCATGTTTTATTCAAAAAAAATTTCGCAAAACAGTGTCCAAAAATAATCGATTATCTTGGAAGTTAATCGATTATTTTTTAGGCACTGCCTAAAGATAATCGATTATTTTTTTGGATAATCGATTATCTCTCAAGTTTTAGAATTCTGGCAGTTTTTTGGAACACCAGAATAATCGATTATTTGGTTCAGATAATCGATTATTCTGGTCCAGTGAGGTTGAAACGTTTTTCGTATACCAGATAATCAATTATCTATTTCAGATAATCGATTATCCTGGTCCAGTAACTTAAAATTTTTTCTTAAAACCAGAATAATCGATTATCTTGTTTAGATAATCGATTATTTTGGTCCAGTAGCTGAAATTTTTTTTTATGCCAAAGATAATCGATTATCTCAAGCAGATAATCGATTATCTCAAGCAGATAATCGATTATCTCAAGCAGATAATCGATTATTTTTGTCCAGTGAGGTTAAAAACGTTTCAAATCTTTTAAGTTTCAGATTTTAATTGACATATTATTTATTGTTCAATTATAATATTTAAGTTATGAATATTAATTGTTTAAAGTCCATCAATTTTAATATTTTTGGAATTGTCCTCTCAAGTATAAAACAATTAATATTCAAGTGTTACATGTCAAAACATGTAACTTATTAAGTTAAAGATTCATAATATGGCTTAAGGAACTAAAGTTTATAGCATCTAATATTTTAATTAGTCAATTGAACCATTATGTTGCCAAAGTAACCTCTATTGTGTAGATTGATTAATCTTAAAATATAAGATGACTGTGGATGTTAGTCTTCCATGCGTTTAACACCGGCCCAAAGGAAGGTTGTTATTTGGCAGGAATTCGAACATGCTTGTGGTGATAAATATGAGACAATTATTTGGTTTTCCATGTGAATATTAAATCGGCCCAAAGGAAGGTTTGATATTTGACAGGAGTTTATTGTCTATGTTTGATCACTACACCAAGAGTACCACTTACAAGTTGTTTTTCTGTCCAAAGACTAAAATCAATGTTGTGCTAGGTATTTTGTAATGGGATATGCCTATTTTGAATCTATAAAGTAAGGTTAAAGTTCAAGTAATTGTAAGCATGTATTCAGTAATCCTTTTGTTCTATTTTCAGTTAATTCTTCTGCTTCTAATCAATAGCATCCCTGTGCTTAACGGCACTAACTTTAAGGAATGGAAAGAGAATGTCATGATCGTTCTCGGTTGCATGGATCTTGACCTTGCACTTCGGACCGAGCAACCTACTCCTCTTGAGGATACATCCTCTCCTGATGAAAGGAGGGTGATGGAGAAGTGGGAACGCTCGAATCACATGAGTCTAATGATTATGAAACGTGCAATTCCAGAATCATTCAGGGGCACTATGAATGATGAAGCTAATGCCAAAGTTTTCCTTGAAAACCTTGAAAAGCGTTTTATGCAAAACGAAAAGGCGGAAACAAGTACACTATTGAGTAAACTTGTTTCCATGAGGTATAAGGGCAAGGGAAACATTAGGGAGTACATTATGGAAATGTCTCATCTTGCTTCGAAACTAAAGTCACTCAAGCTGGATTTACCTGAGGAACTGCTTGTGTACTTTATTTTGATATCTCTTCCTGCACACTTTAATCAGTTTAAGGTCAGTTACAACTGCCTGAAGGAGAAATGGACTCTTAACGAGCTCATTTCACACTGTGTGCAAGAAGAGGAAAGGATAAAGCTAGATAAGACTGAAAGTGCTCATTTGGCATCCTCTTCTAAGGAAACTAAGAAGAGGAAAGGTAAGGAAGTTGCGGTTGCAGGGCCCAAGATTAAGCAACATAAGGAACCTAAGGTTGAAATTACTGAATTAGGTTGCTTTTTTTGTAAGGGGACTAATCATGTGAAGAAGGATTGTACCAAGTACCACGCATGGCGTGCAAAAAAAGGTACATTTCTTTCTTTTGTTTGTTCTGAAGTTAATTTAATTTCGGTACCTAAGGATACTTGGTGGGTAGATTCTGCTGCTACTACTCACATAAGTATATCTATGCAAGGTTGCCTGAACTGCCGAAAACCAAATGATGGTGAAAGATACATCTATGTGGGTGACGGCAAGAAGGTGCCAGTTGAGGCTATTGGAAAGTTTAGGCTGTTGTTTAAGACCGGTTTTCATTTAGATTTGGATGAGACTTTTGTTGTACCGTCTTTTAGATAGAATTTAATTTCTGTTCCCAAATTGGACATATCCGGTTATTTATGTTCTTTTGGTGACAATAAAGTTAGTCTCTTTCAGAATTCAAATCTTATTGGTACTGGTCTTTTATCAATATTTGATAGCCTATATTTGGTTGACACAATAACCTCACATAATGAAACCTTGCATACAAGTTTAAGTGGTACCAAAAGAAAATTAACTAATGAGAATTCTATTTCACTCTGGCACAAACGTTTGGGTCATATATCCTTTCAAAGAATTCAGAAACTCGTGTCAGATGGAATTCTTGATTCTCTTGATTCCACAAATTCGGAAATTTGTATTAGTGTATCAAGGGAAAACAAACAAACAAGACTAGATTAGGTGCTAAGAGAGCTTCAGACGTCTTAGAATTGATACATACGGATATTTGTGGGCCATTTCCTACTCCATATAGGAATGGTCAACAATACTTTATCACATTCATAGACGATTACTCTCGTTATGGGTACCTATATCTAATTCACGAAAAGTCCCAATCCATAGACGTGTTCAAATCATTTAAGGCTGAAGTTGAAAATCAACTAAGCAAAAGAATTAAATCCGTTAGATCTGACCGTGGTGGTGAATACTATGGTCGATATGATGGTTCCGGTGAACAACGTCCATGGACTTTTGCTAAATTCCTAGATGAGTGTGGGATCGTCCCTCAGTATACTATGCCAGGCAATCCTACGATGAATGGTGTAGGTGAGAGACGAAATCGGACCCTTAAGGATATCGTACTACTTTGCCAGACTCACTCTGGGATGAAGCATTAAAAACCGCAGCTTATATTCTTAATAGAGTTCCAACTAAAGCTACAATCAAAACCCCATATGAACTTTGGACTGGGCATAAACCCAGTATTCGGCATTTACACATTTGGGGTTGTCCAGCTGAGGCAAGGCCTTATAGGCCGAATGAAAAGAAACTGGATGCTAAGACGGTTAGTAGCTATTTTGTTGGATACTCTGAAAAATCCAGGGGTTTTAAGTTTTATGATCCCACTTCTAGAACTATTTTTGAGACGGGTAATGCTAGGTTGTTTGAGGATATTGAGTTTGGGGGGTGGGGAGATAAAGTTGTTAGAGATTTTGTCTTTGAGGAAGAACATGTGTCTTTCTCTCAAGTTGTTGATCTTGGTCTCATTCCTGACACGGATCACACAACTCCGGTTCAAGACAATCTCGAAAATCTCCCCCATCAGGACCCCGAAATAAATAATGAAAATCAAACTCAACAACCTCAAGAAACTGAAATGCCATTAAGGAGATCCACTAGAGAGAGGAGAAATGCAATTTCGGATGATTATATAGTATTTATCCAAGAACAAGAAAGTGATATTAGACTTGAGGAAGATGATCCAATCAACTTCCGTCAAGTCATTAAGTGTTCTAACTCTCAAAAGTGGATTGATGCCATGAATGATGAGATGAATTCTATGAGCGATAATGACGTTTGGGAGCTTGTTACATTGCCCGAAGGTATTAAACCTATTGGTTGTAAATGAATTTTTAAAACCAAAAGGGATTCAGGGGGCAATGTTATTAAGTATAAAGCTCGTCTTGTCGCAAAAGGCTACACTCAGAAAGAAGGCATTGATTATAAAGAGACTTTCTCTCCAGTTTCATCGAAAGACTCTTTCAGGGCTATAATGGCATTAGTAGCACATTTTGATCTTGAGCTTCATCAAATGGATGCTAAGACATCATTTCTCAATGGTGACATTGAGGAAACAATTTATATGGTGCAACCTGAAAACTTTGTTTCGGATGAATCAGAGAATAAAGGTTTGCAAATTAAAGAAATCCATCTATGGGCTCAAGCAGGCTTCCCGTCAATGGTATTATAAGTTTCATGCAGTCATTACATCTTTTGGTTTTGAACGGAATGTTGCTGATGACTATATATACCATAAGTTCAGTGGGAGTAAGTATATTTTTCTGGTTTTATATGTCGATGACATACTGCTTGCCTGTAACGATATAGCATTATTGCATGAAAATTTCTTTCAAAGAAATTTGAAATGAAAGATCTTGGTGAAGCTTCTTTTGTATTAGGAATTCAGATACATCCAGATCGCTCAAAAGGTATTCTCGGTCTGTCACAAAAGGGCTATATCGATAAGGTTCGGAAAAGATTTGGCATGCAGGATTGTAAACCAGGTAACACCCCTGTTGCTAAGGGAGACAAGTTTAGTCTCAAACAGTGCCCAAATAATAATTATGAAATTTCGGAAATGCAGAAGACGCCTTATGCTTCGGCTGTAGGTAGTCTGATGTATGCTCAGGTATGTACACGACTTGATATAGCATACATTGTTGGGATGTTAGGCAGATATCTAAGCAATCCGGGAATGGACCATTGGTAGGCAGCCAAAAGGGTCATGAGGTACTTACGGAGAATAAATGATTACATGCTTACATATCGGAGATCGGACCAGTTTGAGATCATCGGGTATACCGACTCCGATTTTGCCACTTAGGCTAACAACAACAGTAATTTGACGAAAGCAAAACATATGGACGTCAAATTTCGGGTTGTTAAAGAAAGAGTACAAAATGGACAGTTGTGCATTGAGCACATCAATACAAACTCCATGCTTGTGGATCTGCTCACTAAGGGATTGACACCAAAAGTATTTTATGAGCATATTGCTTGTATGGGTGTCAAATCAGATAAGGCATGTATTGTGGGAGTTTGTATTGTACATTTATGTACTGTCCATTATATTCAGAAATTCAGTAATTCAGTTATATCTGCGCAGATATTCAGTTTTAAAGTTTTGTACTCTTACAGTTTATGATTGATCTCAATAAAGAGAACCAGTTAGAAATAGACATTATATTGACCACACTTTATGTTATTTCCATGCTACATACCTACACTTGATCCATGTCGTTGGTTATATTGATATACGTGATCTATGATTGGTTCTAGTTACGAATGAGTAACTAAGAGCTCTTAGGTCCTATGTTGGTATGATTGATGGACCGGATTGTTCATGACAATTTATTGTGATAGCAATTTTGAGCTCATAAGGTTATAATGTAACATATAATGCTAAGGTTTGTGCATATGTATGTGTATCTCGTCCAAGTGGGAGGTTGTAAGATATATGGATTTATATCTAGATATATGGACTTATATCTACATACATATGAACAATATATGGATAAATTATATGTTATGTGCTATCTTTTGGTTTGGCCTAATTTTGTGGTCTTATGGACATTATGTTAAGGGAGCCAATGTGTTGTCATATAAAGTGTAGGACTAATATGTAGATACCCAAAAGAGTAACCTTAGTTAATGATGGGCTAACTAAGTTACATATATGTAACCATGGTTACATGCTTGTGACTCTTGAGTTTTGTAACTCTTGAAGTTATAAAGTGGGGGTTATGGTTCCCACATTATTGCAAGACAAGACTCTTCTTCTTCCCATTGAATCAAGAGCAAAAATACACCATTGTTGTCTTGCAAATAATTGTGGAAAATCATATACCAATTTTGATCATTGTCATATTATTATTGTGGTGATACTATTCACATATTGCTCAAGTCTTGTGAAGAATTCTTGTGGTGACATACAATTTCAAGACATTCTTGAAGAAGGTTCAAAGGAGCAATCTTCATAAGGACTCAAGGACAATCATCAAAAGGAGGTTCAACAATTTCCACACATGGATTCAGGTTAGCTTCCGCTCATGTAGTTTAATTCCGAATTGTTCATATGAAGGTTATTGTCTTTAGTAGGAATCATAATTCTAACATTGATGACTCCAACTAGAGGTGTGCAAACCTCCTTACCGGATAATAGTCAGATAATTCAGTAACAATGCACATATTTTCCTCTACTTCTCCTTCTTTTGCTATCTTTTAATTTTTAATTTTAACATAATAACATAGTGTCTAGGCTATTTTTCTCCCAATTGACTATTTCAATTGATGCTATTCTCCATCAAGGTAGATACCATACCAAGTAATTCTTATGGGCTGATGAAAATAAATTAGAGAAATTTTCAGAAATTTTTATTGTTAGTTGCTATTAATTTCTTATAATTATTATATACATAATTACTTCATATAGCTACTATTCAGTTATCACTGTAGTGTATTCGGTATATTCGCGAAGACATAAATACAGCAGCCAAAAAGGCCTAAAAATCAGTGCAGTCCAGCTGTACGCACATGTATTCACACGTATTCACGCCATGTATTCATGAATACAACAACAAAAATCACCTAAAATTAGGGCATTCCAGCTGTACGCGTATGTATTCACATGTATTCGCGCCATGTATTCTGAATACAATAACGTCAATCACCTTAAAAATAGGTATATCTAGCTCTAATAACGAAAATAATATCAATTACCGTAATACACTCATAATATAACTAAACAAAGTTAATTCTAACATGCCTCATTATCAACCCAATTAATTAAAATGATTTTTCAGTTGCATATAACTTTTATATTGACTGTGTTTCAATATTTTTTTAATGTTCTATTCATTAGATTCAGCGTTTGCATTTAATGTATTTGCTATTCAATATTCAGTGTAATCAAATGTATTTGTATTATCAGTATTTTAATTATTCCTATACATGTTATTACCATTGTATTTAGTATATTTTATTGATTTTAGTCACTATATTTCTATTTGTATTCAGTGTATTTTATTATATTTTACTGTATTTTAAAATTAAATATATTAGCTGGTTATATTTTGTTCTATTTTAATATTTATATTCAATGTATTTCAATATTTATATATGTATTCATGCATGAATACAAATGTATTCAGTTGTATTGAAAAAACACAAACCTTCGAAATACATAAATACAAGTAAAAGAATGTATTTATGCAAAAATATAATGTCTTTGTGTGAACTTGTATAGAATACAATATATTTGTATCGTTGTATGTAACTAAATAGTAAAGAAGAGAAGAAAGTTCGCCGGATATAATGTATTTCGGCCAAGAAAAATATTATATACATTGCCAGAGAGGAGGAAGGGCGTAGTAATCGACGAAATATTTTGGGGAGTTGAAAATCAACATAGATCTAGTGATTCCCGAATAGGGCAGCCTTTCGAACTGCTATTGAATTCATGGCCAAGCAAGAGAGAACCAGGCAAGCTGAAAGATTTTAGTAGCCAAAGGAAAAGAAAGCAAAAGCAATTCCTGGTAGCAAAGACCCTGGCCCTCGAATCTTCTCCGGCATAAAAAATATTGCAGTATCCTTGTAGAGTAATCCATTGTAATATCCGGTGTAGAAGAAAGCCGTAGTGGCCCTCTTGTTTCAAAATTGTTGAATCATCCATTGAGGAGGAAATTTGAAGTTTTCTGTTGAAAATCTAACAATAGTGAAGATTTAAGAAAAAAGTTAAGAGAAAAAGAAAAGGCTTGAACCAGCCAAAAATCCAAAAACTTTAATACTTACCACAATTTTTGGGAGCAAAAACGTTGAAAGTGAGAGAGATAATCGTTCTTCAAAAATAATGAATACAATCTTGCTGTGAGGGAGAAATCATGGAGAGAGAAAAGAGAAATATTTTGCTGTGATTTTGGTAGAGAATAACTGAAAGAATGAGATAGAAAAATGGCACATAGCGTATAGTATTGTATATCATAAATACCTATTTTGCTATAAAATATAAAAGATAGCTATAGAAAATAATTTTTTAAAAGAGTTTTGATTTATAGTAAATAAGGTGTAAACATTTGATATAGTAGGTAAAAATTACCTTAACATTTTTCTTGTCTTAATTGGGATTCAAATATTTCCATTAGAGACGGATCTACCATTTAAACTTGATGGGTTCGACATCTAAGCTTCTCATTATTGAACTAATTCTACTTTTAATATTATTTTGAAATCGAATACTTCCTCCGCCCATGTTTTCTTGTCCATTATATTAAAAATAGATGTCCATTTTTACTTCTTCAGTTTGAAAAATCAGTAGATAAGTTAGTATTTTATACCTAGTTTACCCTTCTTAGTAAGTACTATTTATTTCAATTAATTTTCCAGCATGTTTGTTTGAATTTTATGCCTATGAATTGTATGTACTATCAGTGTCAGGATCGATAAGCAGGTGTCATGTGGAAGCTAATAAAGCATACTTTTAACGATAATAAATCAGATAATAAAATACAATTAGACACAAATATTTATGTGATGACCCGATAGGTCATCTTAGGTTCTAAAACATAATTTTGTATTTCAAAACCTCAAATAGCTCATTTTAACCCCCCTCAATTTGGGTGCGCAGTCCGGGTATTTTTTTGGAAATCTTTTATGTTAAAACTAATAAAATATAAAAAATTTGCCTTGAAATCCTATTGAGTTGATTTAATGGCCCCGGTGGTCCGTATCGTAATTTAGAACTTGGGAATATCTCCGAAATCGAATTCGGAGGTCTCTAACTCCAGTTACCGTATTTTATTGAAATTTTAAAAGCCTAGTGACATTGGAAGTTTGACCAATATTTAAATATATTGATATCAGGCCCATATTTAGCTTCAAAATTTGGTATAAGTCTAATACTATGTTGATGACTTGTTGGTCAAATTTTGTAAGTAACGAAGTTGGTTTGATGTAATTCGGACGTCCGGTTGTGGAAATAGAAATTCATGAGTTTTCTTGAAAATTTTCTTTGATTTGATGCTAAATTCGTAATTTTAGGTATTATTTTGGCGATTTGATGGCGCGAGCAAGTATGTATGACTTTTTGGAACTGTGTGCAAGTTTGATCTGGAGCCGCGAGGGCTCCTATAAATTTCGGATAGGCTACAGAGTAAATTTAGACTCAGAAAATTGCTAGTGTGCTTCAATTCTGGTGCAGGTCTCATACCTCGCAATTGCGAGGTAAGGCTTCGCATTTGCAAGGACAGGCTTCGCATTTGCGGACACTGTCAGGTTTGCATTTGCAAAGAGGGGTGGGTCAGCACAGATTTTGCAATTGTGATCATCTAGTTGCAATTGCGAGGAGACCACAGTTCGTAATTGCGAACAAGTCATCGCAATTGTGATGTTATCCAGAAATGTGAGGCTTCGCATTTGCGAAAAAAGCTCGCATTTGCGGGGTTCACAATTACGAACCCCAGTTCGTTATTGCAACACCTGCAACCGGTCTAATAGCTAAAAAATAGTTTTTCTCCTATTCTTCAAATTTCCAAAACAAGAAAACTCTAAAGGCGATATTCCTAAGAACCATTCTTCCCAAAATCATTGGTAAGTGATTCTAATCTATTTTATTTTAACCTCTTATTACATTTTCTAAGATTTCAACCTAAAATCTAGTATTTTTATGGTGAAAATTGGGGGTTTGGGTAGAATTAGGAATTTTTATAAAATTGTAATTTAGACCTCAAATTGAGATCGAATTCTAAAATAAATTACATAGCCGGGCTCGGGGGTGAATGAGTAATCGTGTTTTAGCCAAATTTTTGGTTTGTACCAAACGCTCCCGGAATTTGACTTTTGTTGACTTTTTCAACAATGATCTAAATTGAATAATTTGCAATTGTAGGTAAATTCTAAGGCTTATTTTGAATTTTTTTGTTGATAATTTGCTAGATATTGTTGGTTCGAAGGCTTGTTTGAAAGGTAAATCTGCAGTTGATCTTTGAGTTGTCTTTGGAGCGAGGTAAATATTGTGTCTATCCTTGACTTGAGGGAGCTAGGAATCCACGAACTATGTGTTATGTGAATTCGTGTGATCAACATATATGCAAGGTGACGAGTGCTTATATGCCGCCGAATTTCTTTTTTTCCTTGATTTTCGATGTTCTTAATTTATCTCCTTCCCTATTTTAAATGTTATATGCCCTAAATACCTCCTGCTTATTTGCTACCTGTTAATCGATGTTCTCTCTTGATGTTAGATCCTTTCATAGTTTCATGATTCACTGCTATTTGCTTAACTAACTTAGTCGCACCTTCTAATTGTAAATTACTGGAGTGGTCTCGTTGTCTAGTATTACTTATGTAGATTCATATGTTGTATGAAGTTTTCTTTTGGGTTTAGTTTGGTATTTATTGATCGTAAAGATTTTCGTAGTTCGAATTGTTAATTTGATAGTGCACATTGAGTAATTGGTATTGATATGGTGGATCGAGTTGCACGCCGCAACATGTTAAATAAGGATGGATTAATATAGTGGAATAAAGTGAATTTGTATTGTAAAATAGGATTGCGTTGCACGCCGCAACTAGTGGAACAAGGGTGGATTGATATGGTAAAAGAAAGGTGAATTGTGACACTGATATTAATATATGGTGGGATCGGATTGCACGCTGCAACACATACACACATACATATCATTTACTGTTATTGATATTATTATGGTGAAATAAGGAAGGATCTGAATTATACGATAGGATCGGTTGCGCGCCGCAAAAACCTTTATGTTTATATTTACTTAAGTTGTGTTGGTTTTCAGTATTCTTATTTGAAATGTTGAGAATTGATAATTCTGGACGACGCTGACTTATTTCTTGAGGTTGTAGTTATTATTTCAGTTGACTATTTTATCATGTTCCATATTTTTTATTTTCTGTCTTTATTATATACTGTGTAAATGTTGTAGTATAGGTGACCCGCCTTAGCATTGTCATTACTTTATCGAGGTTAGGCTCGGCACTTACGTAGTACATGGGGTAGGTAATCATACTACACTTTAGACTTCTTGTGCAGATTTTGGAGTCGGTCCCAATAGAGGTTATTAGTGAGCTCGGATTGGACAGCGTACGGAGACTTAAGGTACAACTGCTCAGTGCTTGCAGCTCGTGGAGTCCCATTCTCTTCTTTTGTTTAACGATGTAAATTCTTTTCAGACAACTTTATGTTATTTCATCCCCTTATATGTACTATTTTAGCAACTCATGCACTTGTGACATCGGGTTCAGGTGTGTATTATATGTTTGGCTGTTTTAACTTTCGCATTATTACTCTGGATTATTGCATTAGTTTCTTTTCTTTCTCGTTAACTAATACTAAACTATTAAAAATGGATAGAATGTTCTAACATTGGCTTGTCTAGCAAGTGAAATGTTAGACACCATTAGGCTCCCGATGGTGAGAATTCTAGGCCGCGACAATTTTACGAATTTCGGTCAATTAACTTACATATAAAAGTAAAGTGAGCAATCCACTATATAAAAGAGAGCACAAAATATTGAATGAAGAACCTCATAAAAAGGTACACACAAGTAGCAGGATAATACTTGTCTCAAAAATTCTACCCATAAGCAAGACTCTAGGATGCTTTAGGGACTACATTGTATATGCTGCTAAATAAAAAGGAAGAATCTTCAACTTATATTAATCCAAAACTTTTTCGTCCGAAAAAAAAACTACAAGCCAAATTTGAGTGATTTTAGTTTCCTTTAAGGAAAAGGGAAAAATCAATTAGTAAATGTGTTTATTTCCTTCGAGATAGAAAAATCAAATATGATAAAAGAATCGGGATAAACTCTACTTATTGTATATGTTTGGCCATAATTTTCCTTTAATTCTTTGTTTTCCAAATTTGTAAAAACATGATGTTGAATACATCTTTTGTATGTTGCAGTGTGGTTTTGTTGTCATATTCATATGTTGAAGGAAAGGACATTAGACTAGTTGGCTGAATGAAAGTTAGGAACGTGCCATCAATGGCTGGTCACTAGTGACAATTAGCAAAGGGTCCATATGCCCATCTGTTACTGATCTGGATCTTTCTGTTTAAGTTCTCTCACCACCTCTATCCGTAGCGCAGGCAAAAATTTTCGTAAGTTGTGTCACTATTTTAATAAATAAATAAATTAATAAATTATTATAACTATGAACGGTCCAATATTTTTATTTTATTTATTATTCATATATATAAATAACAAAAAAAATAACGAAAAACGGTATTATGTGATACCGCTTCAAACAAGGTGTCTATGCCCCTAGTCTACACCCCCATAACTAGTCCATCTACTTTTTCTAGATCTCACTCACCTCCTTAATTTTGCTGTTGTTATATGATTGCTAAAACAAGGGGACAACATATATTTAATTATTGTTTAGATTTGCCAATTTGTGCTATCTATTATTTTAAATTAGATCTGGATTTGGTGAATGCCTTTGGTGGTTGGTACGTAATTTAACCATCAAATGAAATTCTAAAAATAGCCATGAGTTGAGTACAAAGTCGGTGGCAATATTACAATTTTAGGTACCTAAATATAATACCTAAGCAAATTCGATAATGATAAAATACAAGAAAGAGCCGTTGAGTATATAAGAAATTAAGTCTTAAATTTTAATATTATGTTATAAAATTACGCGAGTTTAAATTTAAAGTGGACAATAACATTAATGAAGAAATCTTAATATGTCGTAATCTAGGTGTAACATGTGGTTGGATATTTCTAGATATATACTTCTGTAAAATAGGGATAAGGTCTGTTATATACTATCCTTTTAGACCGTACTTGCGAAATTATACTATGTTTTATGTAGAATGATCTTTTTGGAAACTATGGGCAATGTGTCAATTAATCACAAAGTATTTGATTTATAATTGGTTAGATTGGTAATCTCTTTCGTGATACTAACACTTTATGTACAAATACCTTGAATCATTGTATATACTATTACCATGAGCCAACTTTTAAAATCGTAATCCCAACTTTCAATAATCTAGAAGATAAATGATGACCAACTAATAAAAACTACATAAGCCAAAGTGATCTAGTGAAATTAGCATTAGTACTTAGTAGTATTTCTATTAGAAATTGAGTAGTATTCTGTGCACGGATAGTATAAAAATTATTTAAACTATTAGGTAAATTAAATGATAATTACAAGTAAATCTCAGTAAAAGAAATTAAATTAAATGCTTAAGAAAAAATCAATATATTACCAAATGAAAGAGGGGAAAATCAACCGTCTTGATAAGAATAATTCAGTTGCCAAAAGATAATTTAAATTGACTTGTTGTAACTTCAAATTTCAGTATTTTCTCGCTCAATGCTAACACTCTGTTATTAACTATTATGAAAAAAAAGGAGAAATAAAATAATTTTGAGGAATTAATTGCCGTGGAAAAATGTGATTGGCGAACACACACACACACACACATATATATATATATATATATATATATATATATATATATATATATATATTCCGGCGTAATAACTTAATTGGTGTTTACACCAACTTAATGAGACATATTCTCGTTCATATCACTAAATTATAGCTAATTAATGCATAATTCTACCTAAATTTATGATATAATAAATTAATATAATTTAATATAATTTAATATTATACATATCCAGGAGCAAACAAGGGACATACATATAACTAGCTATGACATAGGAAATACACTTGATTTGACGGAGGAAGGTCATTATTGGATACCCAAACTTCTTGGAACAAAATGGGAGATGATAATCCAAGAAAATGAATAATAACTCGTATAATAATTTTTAATTATATGAAAGTGTTTGGCTTAAAAGTTAATGACTTGTTAAGCTCAAGAACAATCAAAAATAATATGGGTTAATCGGAATCAAGGGTAATATGAACTAGAGAAAACCGTTTTGTTATGATATGTGATAATAGTGAATGTAGCTTCAGATATAAGAACAATGTGACAAGTAATAAGCTTTTCACAAGAAAGAGAGATAGAGAGAGAGAGTTGTATATTCTTAATAATAAGATACACATGAGTCCTTTACAAAGGGAATGTCCCTTTTATATATTAAGGGACCTTCCTCGAAATAATCAAAGAAAAATACAAGGGTTGGTGGTCTCAATGTACGGGAAAGTCAGAACTTTAAGCGACGTCTTCTTGAGTCATGTCGCTTGGTCCGTACGCTTACTGGGTTCGACCTTATTCGAATCGGCCTCAATTAGGCTGTTCTCTACCTCAAAGGCGTGCGTAGATAACCTAAGAACATAGGGAACCAAATTTGCCCAATACAGATAGTCCATCCGTTTGTTGGGGAAGTAGCCGAGACGTCTCCAATGAACGGATATGCTTGCTCGTCCTTTCTATAAATTTGGCCGCTCCCGTTGATACTGTGGAAAAGGGGCGTGATCATATGCGGAGGGGTTACGCCGTTGACATAAAACCTCCTTGTAAGGCTCCTTTTTAAGGATGACATCATCGATCACGTGCGTGATCATTACCTTTTTTTTCGAGGCGGTTCAGTACATGACGTGACGTTTTGGTTTCCCACGCCGGTTTTCGAACCAAGACTTTTTGATTTTCGTGCACCTTTCCTTATAAACAGGGGAGAGGTTGAATCCGACTCATCTTTCGAACTTTTTGGAGAGAACTTTCTCAACCTTTTCCTCGTCTTTCTCTGGCTCCCGTTGATCTTTTCTTTTAAAATATTCGTTCTTGGGAATCGAACTTTGTATCCTTAAAAACATCTTTCTCTCATAACTTCTATTATGGCCAACCGTCGTCACGATAGTACCAGGACCAGGGGTGACGCCCTCTCTAGGGTTTCGTCGTCCTCAGATGATGGGGATGCCGAGCAGGTTCTCGTTCCCCTATCAACGGCCAATATACTTCCACTGGATATGGCTGCACGAAATGATTTTAAGAATCAATGTAAACTTTCCCCTTGGGAACTTAGTGAACCGACGCCATCTCATTTGGCTACTCTCAGGGAGTCGTATAATATCCCTGACTACATCGAGATGGCTCTCGCCAGGACGGACTATGCCAACGTGTATAGGCCCGGGTATTGCACATTCAACGATTATGCTTTTTGAATCGGGTACAACCTCCCGCTTTATCCTTTGACGGAGGAGCTTTTTCGCTTGTAAGGGGCATGTCCGTCCCAACTTACTCCGTATGCGTTAAAGGTGTGCAAGATTTTTACCACCTACGCGCCGAAGGCTGAGAAAGAGGTTACCGTTCACCACCTCTTGCAAATGTTCGGCGTGAGCTCTATGAGAGGCTCAATGCTTCAGTTAGTACGCCGGGTCAAGAAGAGTTTTGTGTCGCAGGCGGACGACAAGGCCAGACGCAAATTTTGGAAGAGATTTTTCTATGTGTGTACTGAACACCTAGTGTCTAACCCTGAAGGGTTTCCGGAGGCGTGGAACGAAGCATGTAAGCATTCATGTACGTAGCTTTTACTACGACAATCTTACTTTGCTGGTTTTCACCATTGTAGATTTCCTTTTGCCTTTATGTAGTGACAGCTTGACATCCCCGAAGGACTGATGACATTAGGTCGTGGGTGCGAGCGTTGATATCGTTTGGAGAGGAATGACGTACCTGGCTGGAATTCCTCAGGCTCTATGGCCCGTCAGGTAATGGACTTGCTTTATTTTTCCTTCCCGTTATGACTTGGGGGTTCTCCATAATTTTCTTGCCCATCTCATACATATTTTGGTTGGTCGGGGAGCCTCTAAGAAGGCGCAGAAAAAGAAGAAGAAGAGAGCTGTGGCTGTCCCCTCTACGGCGGCATCTAACCTTGGTGAGGAGGATATGATCCTTGTAGGTACTTTCAGGGGCATTGTTTCTCCCCCTCAAGATAGGAGATCGTTTCATAGGAGGCTCCTGAGTTAGTGTCTGAGGCAGTGCCAGGGGCCATACTTGAATCAACGCCCGAAGAGATACCGGCGGCTGTGCCTGAGACCGTCCCCGGGGTTGCCCCCATAAAGACATCCACTGTCGAACCAACTCCATCTTAGACCGTCTTGCGTCCCACTAAGGGGGGCCTTGAAGAGGAAGAGATGTTGGAGAGGAGAAGTCGTCGGATTCTAACCGGCAAGGCTGTGGTTACTCAGGCGGGGAAGGTTAAACCACCCCGTCCTGAATCTAGGCCGATTTTTATGGCCGAGGACATCCACTCGGGGAGGTTCGCTCTGAGGAGGGAAGCCGCAGAAACAAGGGGCAAAAGTGTGGACGTGGCAGGCCCGGAGGTCGCTGTGGAGGACGTGGGCAGAGAAGGCGGGTCCTTGGACCAAGTGGAGATGATGGCTGGCCGGTCCTACTGTCTCATAGTGATTCCTAGTCACTATAATTTGTTGGAGAACTGCAAGGAGGCGGCCACTAGCATGACACTCTTATGTGCGGGCGCTGAGACCGCGACCCTGGCGGAGCTCAGTGACAAGGCCTAGGCTCGAAAAGTGGCGGGCGCGGCCTTGCAGGTATGTCTTTTGCCTTGATTGATTTTTTTTTTTGCATTAGTGGAGGCCGATTTTCATTGTACTCACCTTTCATTTTTTTAGACTCTTATCTTGGAGGCAGAGAGGGGTCGACGCCTGAAGAAAAAGGCGGCCAAATACAATAGGTTGGTGCAGAAATATAACAGAACACGTGAGGTGCACCAGACCTTGGCGGATATGTACAAACATGACCCTAACTTAGGGTGGTTAATGAGGGCCTCGTGCAGTCCGAGGAGCATATAAAGAATAGGGTAGCCGAGCTAGAGAAAGTCGACGAACAACTCATGCCCGCTGTTGCTCGGACTGCGGAGATGGAGGTCCTTATTCAAGCTAAGGACGAAGAGTTACAGCTTGGCCGCGTAGTGGCGGGGGAGGCGGCGGAATTGCGCACTAGGGTTGCAAACTTAACGGTGGAACTTAATGCTAAAAAGGCCGAGGTTGACGACCTCAAGCGAGACCTTGCACAGGCTGACATGTCTCGTGAGGCACACAAGATGTGTGTCTACATGGAAGCCCGACTGGTCGTGCTTGAAGAATTTTTGGCGGCTGGCGAGCATTTGAGGTGGAAGTTGAGAGCCAATGCCACCTGGTTAGATCTTCCCGTGAAGCGGCCGGCTATAGTCCTGAATCGCTATCCCGGGAGGAGGGTAACTCTACAGATGTCAACCATTTAAAGTCCAGCTCTCGGATTTCCCAAGGTGTATCCTCCTGGGAACGAAGATGGTCCGCATGAAGGCCAAGCGAGGCATGCTAATCAGAGGGCGGAGGCCTTTAGGACCTTTGTAAATATGTTTGTAAATACTGATTTTTGTATCGTGGGTGTTGACCCTTCTGACGATAAATACATACGACTTTTGCTTTAAATCATTTATGTTTTCTGGAACATTATATATATATTTTTTCTTTTGCGGTAGTTGAAGCTAAGTGGGCCATTCGGTGGCCCTGACCGGGTGAAAATGATGGCCGTAGCCAAGTAAGGTTCGACGGCCATAACTGTGTAAAATTCGACGCCATTAGCCGTGTTAAAATAATGGTCGTATCCGTGTGAAAATGATGGCCTTAGCCATGTAAAATTCGACGGCCTTATCCGTGTTTAACAATGGTCGTAGCCGTGTAAAAATGATGGCCTTAGCCATGGAAAAATTCGACGGCCTTTGCCGTGTTAAAACAATGGCCGTAGCCGTGTAAAAATGATGGCCTTAGCCATGTAAAAATTCTACGGCCTTAGCCGTGTTAAAACAATGTCCTTAGCCATGTAAAAATGATGTCCTTAGCCATGTAAAAATTCGATGGCCTTAGCCGTGTTAAAACAATGGCTGTAAACGTGTAAAAATGATGACCGTATCCATGTAAAAATTCGACGGCCTTAGCCGTGTTAAAACAATGGCCTTAGCCATGTAAAAATGATGGCCTTAGCCATGTAAAAATTCGACGGCCTTAACCGTGTTAAAACAATGGTTGTAGCCGTGTAAAAATGATGGCCTTAGCCACTTCATGCATTTGGAGTTAGCCGTAGCCCTTTCGTCTACTTGGAGACGGCCGTAGCCTTTTTGTTCGTTTGGAGGTGGTCGTAGCCTTTTCATTCATTTGGAGATGGCCGTAGCCTTTACATTCATTTGGAGATTGGCGTAGTCTTTTCATTCATTTGGAGATGGTCGTAGCCTTTTCATTCATTTGGAGATGGCGGTAGCCTTTTCATACATATAGAGATGACCGTAGCCTTTCTATACATCTGGAGATGGCCGTAGCCTTTCTATACATCTAGAGATGGCCGTAGCATTTCTATAAATCTGGAGATGGTCGTAGCCTTTCTATACATCTGGAGATGGCCGTAGCCTTTCTATACATCTGGAGATGGTACTAATCCAGTCCCTGTATCAAGTCGGGCTTGGAGAGTACACGGAGGGGCTAATATGATACACTTGTACTGCACACATCTCCAGGTGTTCCCTTTGACGCCTCGTTAAAAACCTTCCCGATAAAACCCAATTTGGACAAAACTCGGGTAAGGGAAAAAGAGTACGACTATGGGGACGCCTTTTAGAAGTGGAAATGTTTGAGGCGAGCGACGTTCCAGTTATTCTGGAGCATTTTTCTATCCATTGTCTCAAGATGGAATGCTCCTTTCCCGGCTGCCGTTGTGATCTTGTAGGGCTCTTCCCAGTTTGTGCCCAGTTTTCCTTCATTTGGGTCTTTGGAGGCCAACGTCTTGGCTTTAAGTACGTAATCTCCTACTTTGAGTGGTCTTACTCTTGCCTTTTTGTTGCAATATCTTTCAATTTGTTGTTTTTGGGCTACCATCCCGATGTGGGCCATTTCCCTTCTTTCTTAGGCTTCATCAAGGTCTTGGAGTCTGCTAGTGTCGTTTTCTATTCCACTGGTGTGCGAATACCTTAAGTTGTGTTCGCCTACTTCGACAGGTATGACAGCGTCAGTTCCACAAACCCGTGAGTACGGGGTCTCCCCGGTGCTAGACTTGGGTAGTTCTGTCTGCCCACAAGACTTCAGGCTGTAGTTTGGGCCATGGCCCTTTGGCGCCTTCCAGCTTTTTCTTCAGTATTTTTAGGATTGTTTTGTTGGAGGATTCCGCTTGGCCGTTGGCTGCGGGGTGGTATGGCGTGGATAGTATCCTTTTGATGCGCCATTTCTCGAAGAACTCTGTCGTTTTCTAACCGATGAACTGACACCCGTTGTCACTGATTATTTCTTTAGGGATGCCGAAACGGCATATGATGTTCTTCCATATTAAGGCGATTACTTCTTGTTCACGTATTTGCGTGTACGCACATGCTTCTAACCACTTAGAGAAATAGTTAGTTAAAACAAGTAAGAATTGTACCTTCCCTCGTCCTGCTGGCAGTGGGCCGACTATATCCATTCCCCATTTGATGAATTGCCAGGGTGAAGTGACGGAATGGGGAGTACTTTTGGCATTGTTCGCATCGGCGGACATACTCGGCTGCCCTTTTTTTTATGGTGGGCCAGTAGTAGCCAGCGTGTATGATGCATCGCACGAGGGCGCGATTGCCAGTGTGAGCGCCGGAATGGCCTTCGTGTACTTCTTCAAGTACCAGCCTCGTTTGGTGCTGCCCTAAGCACTTGGCTAGGGGGCCACCGAATGTCCTCTTATAAGGTTGTTGTTGATCATGCAGTATCGGGCGGCCTGTAAGCCTTCTTTGCAAAATCGCTGCATGGGAAAAAGCAATCAGTTCTGCGTGGTTAGATAGAAATTCTTGATACTTACTTGGATTTGAAAGACCATGGCCTATGTAAGCCTTCTTTGCGGAATCGCTGTTGCTCAGCTGGACGGGGTCGAGGTCTTCGACCGTGGCCTTGCTAGTTTCGACATCGTCGGGATCTTTGATGGCGTCTTCTATCGGGCGGACCTTAGTCTCCGACAGGGCTGATTGCTACGCCTCCGCGCTTTCTCCTTTGAGCTGCTTGGTGTGAGTGTAATATTGAGCTATTTTATAACATTCTTGGGCGGTGCGTTGCTCGCCCCGTATACTTTACACTCCCAATGTGGTTGGGAATTTGATTACTTGATAGAAACTGGAGGGGACTGCCCTCATGGCATGTATCCATGGACGTCCAATAATGGTGTTGTATGCCGTTTCTTGGTTCATTACATGGAAAGTGGTTTCCATCGTAACTCCTCCTGCCAGGACGGGCAGCGTTACCTCGCCAGAGGTTCTTTCAACTGCATTCTTAAAACTAGTTAGTGTTATGCAGCGAAGAATGATCTTATCCTCGAACCCCATTAATGCAAGGACTCTTGGATGAATGATACATGCGCTGATGCCATTGTCGACCATGATCCTTTTTACATCAGTATCTACTATGCGTAAAGTAATAACTAAGGCATCATAGTGGGGGAAAAACAAACCGTCGGTATCAGATTTATCGAAGGTGATACTATCTTCGAAGTCGTCATACCGTTCGTGAACGATGGTTCGCTTTAATTTGTGAGTGGTGGTGAATTTGACATGGTTGATAGCTAATTCATTGCCGTCCCCAATGATCATATTGATGGTGCGTGTTGGTGAGGGCGACCTTGGTGGGCCGTGAGGTTGTTCTTGCCCGCGTGCGAAGTTGAGTTTTCCTTTGTCCTAAGCAGCTCTTTCAAGAACCCTTGGTTCAGCAGCCGGACCACCTCCTGTCTTAGACCTATGCAGTCTTCAGTTTTGTTCCCCCGTTCCTGGTATAACTCACATAGGGTGTTTGATTTTCTAGTGGCAGGGTCGGACTTCATCTTCGCTGGCCATTGTACTTTGTTGCCCAGCTTCTCCAGTGCGTACACTACCTCTGAAGGAGACACACATAAGTTATGTGCAGATAATGAAGGAGGCATACCTCTGTCGTTCCTCAGTGGGGAGACATGTCATTGTAAGGCGTCCGCGTGCCTTTGTAGTTGCGAAGATCTGATGTAGGGTTGATGTCTCTCCCTGTTCAGGCGTGGGACTTGCTCCCGTCGTCCCTCATTGCGTCGGTCTCTTCAGATTTATGGGTTTACCGTTATTAGCCGTCTGGCCGGGCCACTAAGTTCGTCGTCATCTCCACGTACCTCGATGCAGTAGGAGTTGTGGATTTCTTCCTAGGTGGTGGGGGGATATTTCATAAAACGGCTAAGTAGTTTTCTGGTCGCCCGTGAGCCGTCCCTGCTGAGTCCGTTATGAAAAGCTGCGACTGGCATGCCTTCGAACACATTTGGTATGCTCATCCTGACCCTATTGAACCTGGCTAAGAACTCTCTGAGCCCTTCTCCTGAGACGTGTCGGACAGCAAAGATGTCGTTGACCCATGCTTCTGCTTTTTTGGCTCCTGTGTGGGCGGTGACAAATTTATCTGCCATTTCCTCGAACATGGAGATGATTTTGTCCGGAAACTGGGAGTACCATGTTAGGGCCCCTCCTATTAGTGTTTCGCCGAACTTCTTCAGAAGTACGGATGGTACCTGTTCTTTTGATAAATCATTACCTTTGACCGCCGTAACGTAGTGAAGTAGGTGGTCCTCGGGATCCGATGTCCCGTCATATACCTTTAAATAGAGGGGGGGGGGGGGGATTTTTGAAGGTCTTTGGGATGGGGTAAGGTGCAGCTTCTTCTGTGTAAGGTTGTTCAACAAGCCTCCCCACGTCTCACCTTGGCAGCAACTTAGGTGCACCCGGGATCTTGTCCACTTTTTCTTGGTGCTCCTTCATCTGGTCGCTAAGCGACCTATTTTCGTTTTCCATTTCTTCCATATTTTTGAGGATGGATGTGAGCGTCCCCCCGTGAGGTGGGGCATCAACGGGCATGTTGTTTGTTCGTGTGACCTCGAGTTCATCTTTGGTTATGGCATGGTCTGTCATTGGTGTTGGTGTGCATCTAGCATTTTGGGGCGGCTTTCCAGCTAAGCTACTCAGAGCACTTGTCAACCATTCTTCCAATAACCTCTTTACCTCTGGGGGTGCTTCTTTGGTTGTAGATGTGGAGGTCTTTTTTTCCTGTGGAACCACCAGATCTTCAGAAGAGGAAGATAGGTTTTTCACGCTTATCAGGGTACTAGGGGTTGCGTGTGGAGCATCCCCTTCAGTAGCCGCGTTGAAAGGGCCCATAAGATCAGCTCTAGCATCCATGATAGCTTTCATTCTTGCGTTATTTGCAGCCATTCTGGGTTGTAGAAGGTGGTTTTTGCAGGGTCTCTAGAAGAAAATTACAACTTTGATTCACGAAATCCCCACAGACGGCGCCAAATTGTTTGGCTAAAAAGATAAGTACTTGTTAAACTCAAGAACAATCAAAAATAATATGGGTTAATCGGAATCAAGGGTAATATGAACTAGAGAAAACCGTTTTGTTAAGATATGTGATAATAGTGAAGGTAGCTTAAGATGTAAGAACAATGTGACAAGTAATGAGCTTTTCACAAGAAAGAGAGAGAAAGAGAGAGAGAGAGAGAGAGAGAGAGAGAGAGAGAGAGAGAGAGAGAGAGTTGTATATTCTTAATAATAAGATACACATGAGTCCTTTACAAAGGGAAGATTCCCTTTATATATTAAGGGACCTTCCTCGAAATAATCAAAGAAAAGTACAAGAGCTGGTGGTCTCAGTGTACGAGAAAGTCAGAACTTTAAGCGACGTCGTCTTGAGTCATGTCGCTTGGCCGGTCCGCTTACTGGGGCCGACCTTATTCGAGTCGGCCTCAATTAGGTCGTTCTCTACGTCAAAGGCGTGCGTAGATAACCTAAGAACATAGGGAACCAAATTTTCCCAATACAGAAAGTGATAATAAAACAACCCCCCCCCCCCCCCCCCCAAGAAGCACATACTATAATAGGACTATAGTACTTATGTGAATTTATACATTAATTTCAATCTAATTTAGTATGGATTTACGACATTGATTTCTTATTTTCTTAAAAATATATTTAGAAATTACATAAAAGGTATACAACAACAACAACAACAAATCCAGTATGTTCCCACCAGATGGAGTTTGGGGAGAGTAATCTTGTACGCATACCTTAACCCTACCTAACAGGTGGAGAAATTATTTACAAAGTAATGTAAATAAAAATAATTGTTACTTTTTGTTTATCGCCCTAAAGGAAAACTAATAGTTACCACTCAAAATATTTGATATATATATTTGAAAAATACCACTATGGAAGGAAAAAATATTTGACGTCTCGTATAATAGAATTAGTCTTTTTGTTATATGGGGATATATATATTAAAAAAAACAATGGTCATGAGATCTTGAGAGAGTATTGAAAAAGTGTTTCTTTATATAAATAACTAATTGAATCATGTGTTGCCATTTTGGAACCATATATGATTGTCCACTGGTTATGGAGTTTCTTATATAAATCAAAGGAATGTGGGTGCTGCTATTATAATATTCTTAGTATTTTTTCTAGGCTTAAATTAAGGAAAAATTTACCACTAAAAATTGTATTGAGGTAAATAAGATTTTTTTATTCTTAATCAGAAATTTCAAATTTGAACTCGTGAATAAAAGCAGCCCTTGTATGAGCGCTTCTTCCTTAATCGGCCTTATGCAGCATGAATTTAAATTAGCCGAACCTTCAAAATGAATACTAAATGAAAGACAAAAAAAAAGCTTTTGATGCTATGAGTTGGCCTCATCATCCAATGGCGAAGCCAAAATTTTTTTCAAAGATACTCAGACTTAGAAGAAGTAAATAATTTTTCCAACAAAGAGTATTCATATATGTTATATATATCTAAAATTTATATTTTACTTATATATAAATTAATTTTTCGTAATATTTTGACGAATAATAATCAATTGACTACCTGTAACAAAAGGGAGCTTCGTCACTGTCAACACCCCCTCCCCACCCCCACCCACCAAAAAAAGGGATAACAATAATATACATAAATAGTAAGGGATCAGATTCAAGATCTATTGGTGCTATTTGTCAGACTTTCATTTCCAAAGTTTGTAAAACTGTATTATTATTCTATATGTAAAATACATAAAGAACCTTATTGTTTCATTAGTTAAAAGAAAATCCTTAGTGTTATTTAATTGTATTATTCAAATTTGAGAGTGCGCTAATTAACCTGAGTAAATGAAAAGTATCAAACAAAGTCGGACAGATGAAGCGTTTCATACTTTCATTCACATTTTTTCTTTAAAAGGTAATCTCAATTTTAGAAACTGTTTACAATATTAACACAACATCAAGTGTTGCAAATTGACGCCCTTTAACTGCTTAAATAAAAAAATAGCCTACAAATATATCATTAGTGGTGTACAAAGGAAAGCGACATACCGCACCAAATTGGTAATCCAAGTCAAACCGAGAAAAAAACTCGATTATGATTTGGTTTGATTTGGTTTGGTGTTGGAAAAAAAATCCGACCATAATTGGTTTGTTTAGTTTTAACTAAAGAAAGTCAAACCGAAACCAAATCAACCCGACGTTATATATAGAAATTTTAGATATATTTAATATATAAATATACTTATTGTGATGTAATTTATAAATATTTCTTAAAAAATTTCATAAGTTATCTTTTAAAGGTATTATTTTAAGAGTTGACTTAGAACTTTAGAATGTTTAGCTATTAATGTTAGTAAATTAAATAATTCTAACAAAAGTCCAAACCAAAATCAAATCAATACTACAAAAGATATTCAATTTAATATTACGAACGAGAATGTATTGAATATCTACTTTTTGTTTTACAATAATTTAGATAAAAAAGCATAACCTATTTTTATTTTTCTTTAGCGATTAGTCATGTAATTAACAATCCCTTATTAGTTTATATATTTAACATGACTTAGTACCTTTAGATTATGTTTATTTTTATTATGGCTTTTTAATTAGCTATATTTATATTACATAATTTTATTATTTTTATTGTCGAATATTTTTAGAATAATGTCATGACACATCTCATATTTTGTATTATTTCTTGAAAAATATTTATATAGTTGTATCTTATTAGGATTAAAGAAATATTTTGAGCATGCGTATGTTTTATTCTACGAAGATTTTACAGGAAAAAAAATCCATAAAAATCCTAATAATCCAAAAACCCGAGTAAAATCGAAATTGAAAAACCCGACTTTTATTGGTTTGGTTTGATCTTTAGATTTAATATTCCGACACAATTGGGTTGGTTTGGTAATTGTAAAATCCGAACCAACCTGGCCTATGTACACCCCTATATATCATATATGTGTAATTTATATATAATATAAGTATAACAAAGTATGTAATTACCGTATAATTATATATACTGGCTAGAAAAAATAAATAATAAATCCAACTGGTCATTTGTATAAAAAGCCCCAAAATAAAAATATAGACCCAATTTCTTTGTCATCCTAGGATAGGTTCAACGCCCGCATGACCGAGTGAGAAATTTAAATATAGCTAGATTTATCACTGGTCGTTGAAAAATAGCTAAGTTTTGAAAGTCATCGAAATTTAGCCATTTTTATGTAAAGATAATTCTGAGCGAAAATACTATTCAAAATCCAAAAAATACGCACGCAAATTTTACGGGAGTTCCAGGAATGCTGGAACTCTCACAAATTTTAAGGGAGTTCAAGCATAATTATGCTGGAACTCCCAAAAATTTTAAGGGAGTTTCCAGCAAGTATAAATGTCCAGTATAATATACTGGAGTTTGGAGCAATGGTGCTCCAGTCTCCCGCTTATTTTACAGGAGTTAACAAAGTATACCGTTTCAGCATAGTATGTTGAAGTTTGTATATAAATACACTAGAACTCCCGTATATTATACTGGACCGATCCTTGTTACAGCAAAATAGTGACTATTGTTTATTGACTTGGTAAATGCTGGCCAAAATGATTTAGCATTCAACAAGCCTTTGCTTTTGACTACCGAGTTGGCCCATTCCATCATTTTTAGGCCCAACAGGTTTTGGCATGGTATAACAACATATTCATATAATTGGTGGAAAATAGCCTTAGTTATAGATATTGACATCAAATAGCCAATAAATGTATATCACAACAATAATATATAATATCACAACTTTTTTATCTTCTTTGTCTATATCAATATGTTTATTAAAATTTTATTTTCAGTCTTTCTAAATAAATAATATTATTCTTTGTATATCAATAATATAAAATTGTATATATAGTTATTCCTGCATTTATATGAATGTATATCACAATAAAATATTATATATATTACAGTATATAGCACATCAAAGATGTGTATACCCCAAAACTGAGACAACAACAAAGACAGGAGCTATGTGCTGCAGTAACTGACACAGAAATAACAGAGAGTCTCAAGGCTATTGGAGATGACAAAGCATCAGGGATAGATGGATACAATGCTGTCTTCTTCAAAAAGAGCCGGGACATCATTGGTAACCAAGTCACCACTGCCATTAAGCAGTTTTTCAACTCAACTAGGATGTGCAAACCAATAAACTGTGCAACTATTACCCTCATTCCTAAACTGTCCAAACCATCTACAGTCAAAGAATACAGGCCTATTGCTTGCTGTTCTGTGCTCTAAAAACTCATCTCAAAATTATTGGCTAATAGGCTGCAGAAGGTGATGGCAAGTATCATAAGTGAAGCTCAGGCAGGATTCATCCCAGGTAGAAAGATCGAGGACAACATCATTCTAGCACATGAGCTTGTCAAAATCAATACTAGACAACATGTGTCCCCCAGATGCAAGATAAAATAGATCTCCAGAAAGCATATTATTCAGTGGAATGGGTATTTCTACAGCAAGTTATGGAACATATTGGCTTCCCCAACACCTTCACCAAATGGATAATGGAATGTATCTCAACAGTTAGCTTCTCTGTACTAGTTAATGGAGAGCTTACTGTGCCCTTTGCTGCTGCCAGGGGACTGAGGCAAGGGGATCCCATCTCCCCATTCCTATTTGCCTTGGTCATGGAGTATTTAAGCAGGTCATGCATTACACATATGTGCTTTGCTGATGATTTGCTGTTGTTTGCCAAAGGAGACCTTCCATCTGTCAAGGCACTATCCAACAGCTTCTCCTAATTCTCTGCAGCTTCAGGACTGAAGGCCAACTTGAACAAGAGCTCAGTCTATTTTGGAGGGGTAGCAATTCCTATACAGAAACAGATCCTCGAACACCTTGGCTATGAGCAGGGTCAATTGCTTTTCAAGTATCTGGGAGTTCCACTGTCCACCAAAAAAATTACTCTACTGCAGTGGCAACCTTTAGTGGAAAGAATCACTGCCAAGATCACTTCTTGGACTGCCAGAACACTGTCTTACTCTGGGAGGATACAACTGGTGCAGTCTGTCATCTTTGGTATCCAAGCATACTGGGCACAACTGTTTATATTGCCTGTGAAAGTACTGAAAATGATTGAAGGCATCTGTAGGAGTTTCATTTGGTCTGGGATGAACACTATAACTAAGAATGCATACATCTCTTGGGACACAATGTGTACCCCAAAATCAGTTGGTGGGATGAATCTAACTAACCTCAAACTCTGGAACAAAGCTGCTATTGCAAAGACCTGCTGGGATCTAGCCCATAAAAAGGACAAGCTGTGGATTAGGTGGATAACTGTTTATTATATCAAAGACAGACCAAATAGAATCTATTCCAGTTACTGCTCAAGCAAGTTGGATGGATAAAAAGATCATCCAATCAAGAGATATCCTACAAAGACTCCAGAATTGGAAAGATCAAAAATGCTCTACTAGACAATTGTACCAGTCACAGATGCAAGAAGTGCTGAGAGTCCCATGGAAGAATTTAATCATACAAAACCAAGCAAGGCCAAAAGCAGTTTTTAACCTATGGCTATTCCTACAGGACAAACTACCAACAAAGGATAGACTACACAGCTGGTGAATGAGTATTGATCAGCAATGCACCTTATGCCAAATCCACTCCGAAACAAGAGATCATTTGTTAATGACCTGGCCTGTCACTGTGGACTTATGGGGAAGAACAATGAACTGGTTACAAGAACATTACCCACCCAATATTGATTGGAATCAAAAAATGCAGTAGCAAAGCCAAGGGTCGAACATGTCGAGCAGCCACTTTCAAAATGGTTACAGCTGAATTTGCGTATGCTATCTGGCTGGAAAGGAATGCAAGAGTCTTCAACAAGATTTTTCGATGTAACAATGCCTTACTGAGAGACATAGTGTATAATTGTAATGTTAGAGGTACCCCAAGAATTAGGCAACAATTACAACACCTTAGAATATAGTAGTATTAGGCAGTTAGGATAGTAAGAATAGTCTATATGTTATTTCCCAGACAGTCAACTGAGTTGAAGCTTAACTGTGGTTTTGTAATGTTACTTCATTGGTGATTAATGAAAAACCTTAATTACCAAAAAAAAGGATGTGTATACCTAAATTGTAACCCTTGTATATCACTATGTACAACGGTGATATCTCATGTATATTATGTGTACTGTGTATATCAAAGAAATTTATGTTATACGCACGATAAACAATGTGATATACATTGGCGTCCATAAAAAATTGTGTTGTATACACGATATACAAAGTGATATACACAGACGTCCTTAAAAATATGTGTGTTATATACATTGATGTACACAATATACAATATGATATACACATATCGTAGTTGGATTTTTAGGTTTGATTTTTTACTTGAAACCAATCTAAGTCACTTCTAATCTTGCTCAAATTTTGTATATAGCCTCGTTTAGATATTTTCAACCAATTTCAATCATACCCACCCATTAAATCTAAACAAAAAAGGGAAGAGAGAAGAAAAACAAAGTTAAAATATATATTTTCTCTCTTAGTTTTGCTAATCTTGCTCAAATTTTATATATAGCATAGTTTAGGTATTTTCAACCAATTTCAATCACACCCATTCATTCAATACAATCAAAAGAAACAGAAAGAGAATAAAAACAAAGTTGAAATATTTTTTCTCTCTTATTTTTTGCTTCTAACTTTTTTCTGATGTGAGATCAACCTACCTTTTCATCCCACTAATTTTTTTTTGCATAATTTGTAAAATATTTTGCTAAACTATGAGAGCAAAAGAGAAGATATAGAAGAAGAAATACAAGGAGAGAAAAGGGGAGGAAAGCCAAAATAAGTGTGTAATTTTTCTTGAGAGAGAATATAAAAGAGAGTAATTTTTTTAAATTTGGCTATATAATGCCTATTGTTTGGGACTATCTTTGTGAAACCTAATATAAGGCTAAATGTCACGACCCAAAATCCCTCCAAAGGAGTCGTGATGGCACGTAGTCTCTAAACTGGTTAAGCCTAACATTAACTGAAATAACGTCGATATTTATCAATTTCAAATAAAATTTTCTCTAAACGATTTACAATTCCCAAATCCGGTAGTACAAGTCACAGGCCTTTCTAAGAGTAGTTATTCAATATAATTACATCATTGTTCCGAAAGAAAGGGAACAAATGAAAATAAGTACAATTGAAGGTGACTCTGAGGACTGCAATCGCTACAGCAAGTTTACCTTGAGTCTCCATCGCAATGAATAGCTACCATCGATCAAATGCCTGGATCTGTACAAAAAAATGTACAGAAATATAGTATCAGCACAACCGACCCCATGTGATGGTAAGTGTCTAGCCTACTCCGGCGAAGTAGTGACAAGGCTAGGACCAGACACTCACATAAACCTGTGCAGTTTATTGCGTACAAAATAATAGAAAGCAAATAACAGTAATGTCAACAATGATCAACAAATGATATAAATAGCAGGCAACAAGAATACCATAATTTCTTAACAACAAATAATAAATACAAGTGCAATCAATTAATTGAGTCCTTCAAATATAAATCTATCGCCTATAAATCCTTCAGGTAATAAACTCTAAGATAATATGCTTTTCAATGTATACATTTCGAATATATTTTCTTCAAATAAGTATCTTTCGAGTAAAGATCATCTTGTGACACCTCATTTCATAATTATAATAATATAGGTCTCTGCTCACTTTCATATTTTTACGGCATCTCGTACCCATATTCATATTACAACCGCACGGACAATTCACGTGCAATTAAATAAAACTATAATATTTTCCCCGGCAACTTGTGCCAACATATTTCTATTTCACATTGCACAACAATATTCTCGTATTACTCAAATCACAGGGTCCATAGCCCAATATAATTAAGAATATTCAAAGAGCCTCTTTTACTTAACATAAAGTAGAGTACAACCTCCAATCCAGTTAGGAAATCAACAATAAAAGATTAAGCTATTTTTAGTAATCATTTAATAAAGAAAATACCCTTTTCAATTAAAGTACAATTATTGAATAAATTATTACTTATAATACGAGAAATAAAATTTAATTGAGAAATAAATTGAGTTAAAAATGTAACAATTATTGAAATTTAGAGTATTGATCATATATGAATAAAAATAAATAAAAATAGAATATCAAGAGATTTATAAAGGAACCAAAGTCGAACCACTAACAAGAATCAGGAAAACAAAGGTATATTTCATTTTCTTTTCACATCTTGTTGCAGGCGTGCAACCTGATCCCGTTTCGTGTATCTCGTGGCAGGCATGCCACCCGCTCCCATTTCATGTATTTTGTGGTAGGCGTATCACCCGCTCCCATTTCTTTATATCTTGTGGTAGGCGTACCACCGCTTCATTGCAATATATCTTGTGGTAGGCGGCGTACCACCCGCTCCCATTTTATTATATTTTGTGGTAGGCGTACCACCCGCTCCCATTTTAATATATCTTGTGGTAGGCGTACCACCCGCTCCCATTTCATTATATCTTGTGGTAGGCGTACCAGCCGCTCCTATTTTATTATATCTTGTGTACAATATATTACTGGCACGGAAACCAATAACAAATAATCAAACAATATATTACCGGCAAGGAAATCAATAATAAATAATTAAATAATATATTACCGACAAAAAATCAATAAAAAATAATCAAACAATATATTACCGGTCAAGAAACCAATAACAAATAATCAAACAATATATTACCGGCAATGATACCAATAACAACAAATCAAATAATATAATTCCGCAAGGAAAACCAATAACAAATAATCAAACAATATATTACCGGACAAGAAACCAATAACAAATAATCAGACAATATATTACCGGAAAGAAAACCAATAATAAATAATCAAATAATATATTACTGACAAAGAAAACCAGCTATAACCATGCTTATGAAATTTTTACTTAACACAATTGATATAATTACTCAGTCATAACAATTACTTGCTCAACTTCAAAGATCTTCAACCAAGTTCTCATAAGCATCAAATAAGAGTACACCAATTTAGCAATTTAGGACTTACGGTCATGCTCGACCCCCAATATATAGATACTCGTCACCATGCCTATACGTCAGACACATCACATAACAAGTAGCAAATATACTCAACTCCTATTCCCTCAAGCTAGGGTAGACCAAACACTTACCTCGTTTTGCTACCAATTCAAAATTCCAACAAGCCTTTGTCTTGCAAATTAGTCCGAGCTTCAAATCTAGTCATAATAATTCAATATACTCAATATAAATCGTACGAATTAATTCCACATGAATTTACACATTTTTAAAATTAAATCCGAAATTTAGCTAAAAATTACTCGTGGGACCCACGTCTCAGAATCCGACGAAACTCGTAAAATCTGATAACCCATTCCGATACGAGTTCAACCATACAAAAATTATCGAATTCCGATGACAACTCCACCTCCAAATCTAAAATATTTATTTTTGGAAGATTTTGCAAAAATCTTGATTTCTTCCATCTAAATCCGAATTAAACGATGAAAATAATCATGGATTTATGTAATATAAACGCTTTCGAGTATAGAACACTTACTTGAGTTAAATCGTGAAAAACACCTCAAAATCGCCCAAGAACCGAGCTCCAAAAACCCCAGTGGAAATGAAGAAATGACCATTTTTGGTCCTTAAGTTTCTGCCAACGCGTCACTAAAAGTCCTTCTTCGTCACTAACGGTCGTCCCTAATAGTCCACCAAAAACAGCTTTACTAGTCATATTCAATCGACCATAACTTTATGTACATATGTCCGAATGACAAATAGTTTAACTTTATGAAAACAAGAATCCATGTTCTAGAACCTTCATGTCTTGGATATATTTGGATTTCATATATATTTCGAGATAAAAGCTTTCAAACTAGCCTCCTCGCATAAGAATTTTCGAACCTTACTGTCAAAATCTAGTAAGTTAAATTGGCCTAAAAATGGCCTGTAACCATTCCGAAACTCACTCGAGCCCCTCGGGACTCAAACCAAATGTTCCAACATAATTCATAACATTATTCAATTTTTTCAATCAACAAGACACCTCAAACAACATCAAAACCATCAATTCACATCGAATTCAAGCCTAAACTTTTCAAAAACTTCCGAAACACACATTTGATCAAAAACCCGGCCAAACGATGTTTGAATGACCTAAAATTTTGCACACATATCCAAAATGATATAATGAAGCTACAGCAACTCTCGGAATTTTATTCTGACACCCGGATCAAAATCTCACCTATCAACCGGAATTCGGCAAAATACTAACTTCGTCAATTCAAGCCTAATTCTACACCGGTCATCACAAAAATATTCCGGACACATTCCTAAGTTTCAAATTATCTCCCGGATCTAACCTAACCATCGGAATTCATATTCGATCCCTCTAATTCATATGTCAACGCTCGATTGACTTTTCCAACTTAAGCCTTTTTAAAAGAGACTAAGTGTCTCATTTCTTATCAAAACCACTCCAAACCAACTCGATCAGATAAGATACGGATAATGAAGCATAAAAAAGTTAAAAAATGAGAAAAACGAAGCGGTAACTCATGAGACGACGGGTCAGGCCGTTACATTCTCCACCTCTTAACAAACGTTCGTCCTCGAACGTACTAAGATTATTCTCAAGCTAACAAATTGATGATTTTATTTTTACACAAATATTCGCGATTGATCCCACATTATCGCATTAGACATAAGTCCGACAACACCATGTCAATTGAGATTATTTCCTTTATTCATACTTGTAAACTTGAAGACCAAATTTCTTACACTCCAATCATTTTCAGAAATGTCTGATTTTCACGTCAACACACGATATTAGTCTCGACTGGCTATAGCAACTCGTGCCTATGCATATGAGGTATTATATTCTCCCTCACTTAGGGTCATTCGTCCTCAAATGAGAAGTAGAGTCCGTCCTCAAACACATAGTGTAACTTCTATTTCCTTGCACATCTCAATATCGCAAATTTTTCTAACTCCCAAAATTTTCAGAAATTTCGGCAGAGTCTCTCATGTAATCGGGCATATCCACCTGTCAGAGTAACACCAAAACAACTTCTAACATCACCCATAACTCAATAATGCCCCCACAGTGTATATATCAATAACACTACTCTCTGCATTACAAGCGTGACATTATAATAAAGATATTTAGACATGAAACATATCATATAAATAACCACATCCCTGGTCTTAATAGTTATTCATGATCGATTACAAATTGCCAGTTAATCTTATGTCAACAAAAAAAAAACCCCCGTTTCAAACCTTCATTTTCTAACAACGAGGCATGATGACCCCAAAATTAATTATTTGAATTAATGAGTCACATTGAATGCATCATGGCACTTATCTTGTGGGAAACAACTCAATAGTTACAATACGAATTGGCAACTTATGCACAGAGATAATACAAGAATTTTCAAATAAGCCTCATAAGCATGACTCCCTGAAAGTACTATGGTACAAATATTTTTTTTCAATTTCACAAAGGGAGAATTTAAACAAAAAAATTTCACCACAAGGACCTTGTCCTTATATAACATTCACCGTAGCTTGCAGCCCGATATAAATTGTTCATATCCTATAAAAATGTAAGGATCTTGTCCTCAACTCTGAATCATAAGTATTTTGTACATTGTGCCAACTAAAATTTTCCATTTCCGTTCTTCCTTCTTTCAAATAATTTCTGTCAAATAAAATCACACATATATGAACCCTCATATCGGTAGGGAATAAAATGCGCAATTTAAATTATTTTTTTTTCCTGAAATCACATCACAACTATTTTTAGTGACTAACACATAATAATAGGCATAGATATCTCCATATAATCTCCCAACAGGAGTATTCACATAAGTAATTTTATGATTTGTGAAGCTCACTCATGAGTATAACATATTATTAGGACTAGCCTTGATACTCATGACCGAATCAAGTTAAAGAAAAATATTCCTTTATGATAACTCGAGTTCGTTCTTGTAACGACCTCAGCTATACCATAGGGAATATATCAATGGGTCGGGTCTCCACCTCTTAGGCACCGTCTACCCGCTTTTCCTCCACCTCTAATTGGTAGTGTTAGTAGAGTAATAACTATATTAGAGTACGTGGCATGTGTGCTCTGATGGAACATATTTCTCCTAAGTCTAGGACAATTTTCTCAGGATGTTCCTAGTATCATCATATTCATAACAACCCATCGCAGTTCGACTGCTCATACTGAGTTCATACCAGATAAATTAAATAGCCATTGCAGGAAATGCCATGTCACTGGTATATTAAAAGATGACTGCCCCACGCGGGTGTTGTGATTAACTTAAGCACTACGAGTATACTGAATATGTTTTAATGACCCCGTTGATACTGAAATGTAGGATTATTAAAGATACGGGAATATCTCAAGTCTCATTATCATCCTGTTCAAATCTTAGCTCTTGATCATATACAATTTTTGGAGAACCTTTCAATACTACATAAATACATCTCGAGTCAAAATTGGTATAACACATGATCTCGCAATCTTATCGTTGATAGTCGACTTTCCTCACTAGGTGTGAAATCATAAGACACATTTTTGATGATCCACAATACTAATCTTCATTGCTCGTACGACACCGTACATATGACACCTTAAGCCATTTATTTGGCGCATGTCATCCTCGTGAATGTTAAACTCGCTTCCTCTAGTGAGTTGGTTGCTAGTTGTACCTTTCGCTACATAGAAATCCCATATGAAGCACATAGTCTCCAATTAAACCTTCCATAGATTGTACTTATCAACCAGATATCAAGATCTGACGCACCCCCATGCGCACAACTGAAAGATCTCTCTGCACTTCCACATCCTCAATTCTGATCGACACGTGGTAACAATGATTGAGCAACTCTATCTCTCTTATAATATTTTTTTTCGATATCACAAACCATTAACGTAGTGCACAATTCCATACATAAGTGAATGCAAAAGAACCATTCTAATGAAGTGGAAATTTTTTCCACTAGCTCTGTAGCCTCTTGAAGATAAGTACAAGACGTCTCCGTACCGATCTACAAAGCTCTACTAAACTCGCTTATGACTTGTAGCACCTATGAACTTAGAGCTCTGATACCAACTTGTCACGACCCGAAATCCCTCCAAAGGAGTCGTGATGGAACCTAGTCTCTAAACTAGGTAAGACTAACATTAACTGAAATAACATCGATATTTATCAATTTCAAATAAAATTTTCTCTAAAAGATTTACAATTCCCAAAACCAGTAGTACAAATCACAAGCCTTTCTAAGAGTAGTTATATAATATAATTACATCATTGTTCCGAAAGAAAGGGAACAAATGGAAATAAGTACAATTGAAGGTGACTCTGAGGGCTGCAAACGCTATAGAAGGTTTACCTTGAGTCTCCACCGCAATGAATAGCTATCGTCGATCAAATGTCTGGATCTACACAAAAAAATATACAGAAGTGTAGTATCAGAACAACCGACCTCATGTGCTGGTAAGTGTCTAGCCTACCCCGGCGAAGCAGTGACAAGGCCAGGACAAGACACTCATATAAACCTGTGCAGTTTATAGCGTACAAAATAATAGGAAGTAAATAACAGTAATGTCAATAATGATCAACCAATGATATAAATAGCAGGCAACAAGAATACCATAATTGCTTCTCAACAAATAATAAATACAAGTGCAATCAATTAATTGAGTCCTTCAAATATAAATCTTTCGCCTATAAATCCTTCAAGTAATAATCTCTAACATAATATGCTTTTCAATAAATATATTTCGAATATATTTTCTTCAAATAAGTATCTTTCGAATATAATTCTTTCGAATAAAGGTCATCTTGTGACACCTCATTTCACAATCATAATAATATAGGTCTCTGCTCACTTTCGTATTTTTACGGCATCTCGTACCCATATTCATATTACAACCGCACGGACAACTCACGTGCAATTAAATAAAGCTATAATATTTTCCCCGGCATCTTGTGCCAACATATTTGTATTTCACATTGCACACCAATATTCTCATATTACTCAGTTCACAGGGTCCATGACCCAATACAATTAAGAATGTTCAAAGAGCCTCTTTTACTTAACATAAAGTAGAGTACAACCTCCAATACAATTAGGAAATCAACAATAAAGATGAAGTTATTTTTAGTAATCATTTGATAAAGAAAATACCCTTTTAAATTAAGGTACAATTACTGAATAAACCATTACCTTTAATACGAGAAATCAATAAATCAAAACATAGTAGAAATTCCTTTTTAAGTAACGTACAAACTCAACGGTTTAAGGAAAGTTTAATTGAGAAATTAATTGAGTTAAAAATGTAACAATTATTGAAATTTAGAGTATTGATCATATATATATATATATATATATATATATATATATATATATATATATATATATATATATATATATATATATATATATTTATAAATAAAAATAGAATATCAAGAGAATTACAAAGGAATCAAAGTTGAACCACTAACAAGAATAAGGAAAACAAAGGTATATTTCATTTTCTTTTCACATCTTGTTGCAAGCGTGCAACTCGATCCCATTTTGTGTATCTCGTGGCAGGCGTGCCATCCGCTCCCATTTCATGTATCTTGTGGTAGGCGTACCACCCGCTCCCATTTCTTTATATCTTGTGGTAGGCGTACCACCCGCTACTATTTTAATATATCTTGTGATAGGCGTACCATCCGCTCCTATTTCATTATATCTTGTGGTAGGCGTACCACCCGCTCCCATTTTAATATATCTTGTGTACAATATATTACTGGCACGGAAACCAATAACAAATAATCAAACAATATATTACTGACAAGGAAAAGCAATAACAAATAATCAAACAATATATTACCGGTAAAGAAACCAATAAAAATAATCAAATAATATATTACCGGCAAAGAAAACCAACAACAATAATCAAACAATATATTACCGGCAAAGAAAACCAATAATAAATAATCAAATAATGTATTACTGGCAAAGAAAACCAGCTATCACCAAGCTTATGAAATTTCTACTTAACATAATTGATACAATTACTCATTCATAATAATTACTTGCTTAACTTCAAAGATCTTCAACCAAGTTCTCATAAGCATCAAATAAGAGTACAACAATTTAGCAATTTAGGACTCACGGTCATGCTCGACCCCCAACATATAGATACTCGTCACCATGCCTATACGTCAGACACATCACATAACAAGTAGCAAATATACTCAACTCCTATTCCCTCAAGCTAGGGTAAATCGAACACTTACCTCGTTTTGCTACCAATTCAAAATTCCAACAAGCCTTTGTCTTGCAAATTCGTCCGATCTTCAAATCTAGTCATAATAATTCAATATACTCAATATA